>JAJMSP010000165.1:0-104976 GCA_030558495.1 Pichia insulana
GGGGGGGAGTTGAGGGGAATTCGTTGCGGAAACGGAGGGAAAACTGTGGGAGAGAAATTGTGGGCCCTGCTCGGAGTTGTGGCGTTCCTTCGCGAGCGGTGAGTGGTACGATTTTAGTTTACGGACATTGTATTGCCTTTGGAAAAGTGAATTTTCCCCCTAATTAAACTGACAGATTATTATTTTATTATCAATTTTGAATTTGATTTTGATTTTGTTTTTGTTTTTGTTTTTATTTTTATTTTTGTTTACGGGATTTGGTGTTTTTTTCTTTCTCACGCGAAATTGCCGGGGTTGAATTCAGGGGGGCTGGTGTCTCTTGGCACTGGGGCTGGTGTCACGGTGTCCTGTCTTCCATTTTCCACAAACACGTTAATTCTAATACCATAATCTAGGTTCGCAATCACCAAATACAGTACCACTGCAACAACTACAACTTTTCTTTCGCAATGCCAGCTATTCCTGTGGATTTCACACCAGCAGTTCGTGCTTCACATATCCCCGTTCAAACTCCTACCCTCACTGACTACAGCACCGTCGTTTCTACGCCCACAGGTCTAACACTTATAGAAATTCAAGGGGATTTATCTGTCCCTCAAGAGAAACCACATGGTCTATCTGAACGTGAAGCTACATTATTTGAAAAACGTGATATTCCACAGATATTCTCTGACGGTACTATCAATAATGAACCAGTGGACGTGGTGCGTTTTGGTCGACTCGAAATCGATGAGTCTATGACTAAGGCAACACTATTCGTTTCATCAACACAGAGATTAGTTGGCACCATTGAAAAAATTGATCCTCCTCTAGGTATCCTCAAAATTGTTCACCCAACCGGTAATGACAATAACAATAACAATGACAACAACAACACCAACACTGACACCGACACCGACACCGACACCCACTTTGATCAACAACAGCCACAGTGTGAAATAGTAGACGTCGTTCGACGCAAGGCTGTGTTTCGCCAAAGACCGCTTCCAATCATGTAAAGATCATCAACAAGTACTGCTTCTCGATCAAAGACGTTGAATCGCTCGCTTTTCTTCGCGCTTCCACAACAATCAAAACTCTATTTCACAATGTTCTTCTATTACCAAGTTCATAATTGATTGTCAAAATATGCATTTCCAAATCTATTTAATTGCAATAATATCTTCAGTTATTGCTCTTGCAGTACCAACTTTCACTATTGCAGATAAAGAATTATTTGATCAGGTTAATGATCAAAGTGAGTTACCACCCCTTGTTGCAGTTTATGACCCACAACCGGTACCTCCGCAGCCTTCCTTCGAAGACAAAAAAAATCTCCCAGATGGTGTTAATGTTTATGATTCTTACGCTGATGTTTTGGAACTCCCAACATGAACGACCTTTTCCAATCTTAAACTTTTAATGTATATCTCTTTTATAATACCCAAGACAACTCAACTTCGATGGACGATCCTCAATCTCTTGCCCCTGAGCCACACGCGAAAATAATACATCGCTGCAAAAAAAAATTATTGACGCGCCTTTACTTGAATTGTCAGTCTCAAAATCCACAAAACTACAACTCTAACCTTTATCAATACAAAAATTAGTAACCTATTATGGTTTCCACAGATGGTAAAATTCCTCTTCCTCATGAAAAAGCAACACGTTTTGTTTCCTTTAATATAAATGGTTATAAAACTTTAACACATTATCATCCATGGAATGAACTTGGGTCAATCTCTTCCATACTTGGTTTCATGCACGCCGATGTTCTTTCATTTCAAGAACTCAAATTACAGAAGCTGGATGTTAATAGAAATATCGCTGTAATATCTGGTTTTAATTCTTTTATTACTGTACCCAAAACTAAACGTGGTTATTCTGGTACTTCACTTTTCATAAAATCTTCACTTAATGTTGTTAAAGTAGAAGAAGGTATCACTGGTTTTCTTGATGTTTCTTCAGATCCTGGAATTACATATCGAAAAATCTGGGAAAAATCAGGTAGTGATTCGTTAGCTATTGGTGGATATACAACAAATATAGTCGATTGGAAGGAAGGTATTGAATTAGACTCTGATGGTCGTGCTATTATTGCAGAACTTGAAAATTCAGTTGTTATAATTGCAGTTTATTGTCCTGCAAATTCAATGGCTACTGAAATTGAAGAATTGAAACGTTGTCTATTCCTTACAACTTTGTTTCAACGAGCGGAAAATTTGGAAAAATTGGGTAAACATGTAATTATAATGGGTGATATCAATGTAGCACCAAGTTTAATTGATCGTGATGATGCAATTAATGAAAACATAAAATCTGGGCTAGTTAAAATTACTTTAAATTTTGAAAAAGATAATATTGAACCCGTTATAACATTTCGAAATGAAACAAAATCTAGACAAATACTTCACGATTATCTATATGATGATCATAATCTTCAGCCTGAAAAGAATAAAGGTAAAATATTACATGATCTAACTCGTCAAAAACACTTAAACAGACTCAAAATGTACACTTGTTGGAACACTTTGCTTAATAATAGACCAATGAATATAGGATCACGTATCGACCTTTTTTTAGCTACTCAAAGTATCAGTGAACACCTTTTAACATCTGATATTTGGCCATTTCTTTACGGTTCTGATCATTGTCCAATATTTTGTGATATTGATATGACTAATTTCCCAGTCACTGCCGACGTCAAACGTACAAAACATTTCGAAGCTGTTTCTTATTACCGATTAGGTATGACTAAAAGCATTGACACATTTTTCCGTTCATCACGTACAAAATCAATAACTCCACCATCATCAACACCTTCACCTTCACAAAGTCAAAGTTTAAAACGTACACTTACAAACCCAGTGTATAGTTCACGCAAGAAACTCATTGGACAAAGTACTCTTTCCAAGATTGTAAAAGAAAAGGAGAAACAAGTAGAGGAAAGAGCTACTAGCTCGTTATTTGTTGATAGCGATGATGATGATGATAATAATAATAATAAGCCAACACAGTCACAAAAGGGAATTTTTGAAAAAGATATAGAGAAAACTATTAAGAAACCAATATCTGCTGTTCTTTTCAAAGACCTCCTCTCAGTAGGTAATTACGGTACCACACCACGATGCGATCACAAACAACCATGTGTTCTTCGTGTTACGAAACGTGGTCCGAATGCAGGACGTAAGTTTTGGTGTTGTGGAATGAAAGGTGTCAATAATGATACATGGTCAACAGAGGGCCGGCAGCCAACTGTGCTTGATCCTGATAATGATCAACGCTGCAGGTTCTTCAAGTGGGCTCAAAAGCTTCACTGAATATCAACATGCGCGAAATCCGAAATTTTTGATTGTAAAGGAAAAAAAAGATTTATGCCCTACTTACTGAAAATTTTCTACTCTTAATATAGTATCACCTCTTTGCTCAAACAACATGAGTGACGAAAACAATATGATTGAAGTTCCTAAAGAAACACTTGCAGAAGTTCTCTCTGTTGATCCTGGTAAAGGACAACGTGTAAGTGGAAAGAATTGGAAAGTTGAAAAGAAAGCATTTAGAATAAAATCTCTTGGTGTGCGTACAGCTTGGGAAAAACGACAAGAACAAAGATTACGTGAAAAGGAAGAGAAACAAAGATTGAAAGATCTACAAGCAGAAAAGGAAGCTGCACATAAGGCCAAGATTCAAAGAATTAAAGAAAAACGTGAAAAGAAGGCTGAAGAGGAGAGATACGAAAGATTATCACAAATAATGCACGCAAAGAGAGTTGATAGATTAAGGAGAAGGGAAAAAAGGAACAAACTTTTGAAAGAACGTTAGTTAAATAATTTCATGTATACTATTATAATCAAATCATAACATTAACTTGAATTAGTTACAATTAAATTTAGAAGACTTACAAAATATTTATGTGTTATCTGACACTCCTCTTTCCATTCTTCGAAAAGATCCAGACGAGTTCTTATTAACACAACATTGATCTCTCCATCCATTATCACGATTCTAAACCTACCACTAAAAGTAAAACTTTTAGCAAATAGAAGCATGTCATGAACTTATCTACCAATTAGCTTCAGTGCAGTTAAAGTGCAACCAAGTAAAGGAAAACCACTTCCGAAGAATACGCCATTCAAATCCAACATAAACAAACATAATGTGAATAAAAACTATCCACGATTGTAAATATCAAATTCAAACAACTAGATAATCATTCAAATGAATGCAATTAACATACAAATTCACAAACAAACAGACAAACTCACGCAAAACATCTACCTCTCTGCCTGTAAAAGCAAAGATAGGAATAGCGTACTGTCTATAGGATGGTTTTGGTACAAGAAAGGAAAAAGTTAAATATTTTCTCTATTTTATGCTTGTAAAAATGTGGATATACTGCTCTTTTATAGTTTTGCAACGCGAATTTATTTTTTTTTTTCATCCTGCAACCAATTTCCAATCTTCATCGATCAATCTCAATTTCGTAGAGGGCTTCTCTACCTCTTTTTCACTGCAAATGTACGGATTTGGTGTTTTGGACATAGCAAGGGTACTTTCTGGACTACTATTTCTGAATGCATTGGTATCTTATACGTTAACTAGCTCTGCTACTTGGGGGTACAATGGGAAATACGTGGATATACAATATCTCTTGCATTTACTATGTGGTGCACCATTGCGAAAGTTCACACTTAGTACACTAGCAGAGGAAATAAACAATACTGATCGACTCCTTATTTCAGTGAACAGAACTGTATTTGATGTTACAGCAAGTAGGGATATATATGACCCGAGCCGAATAACAGCACGATATAAGATATTTGTGGGGAGAGATTGCACACGTATGTACGTGAACGGATGTTTTCGTGATAAGGAGCAATGTTCTTGGGACCTCCGTAATACTGGGTTTGACGATGAATGGGTCAATAAAACAGTGAAACATTGGGTTGACTTTTATAGTAACCATAGGAATTACTGGATAGTTGGATACTTAGACGTAAGTGAAGAAGAGTTTTTGGAAGCACCGCCAGTTTGTCTCAACGGATTGAGATACCCTATGATTTAGAGAAAACATCTAACTTGTATAACTTTACAGACCATATACAGGGAATAAGTTCGTTTTTATGAATAATAGTAATTAATATTTAATGATTTATCAATTCTTTCTTAAGTAAACTATTAACTACTGAAAGAATAGAGTTAACAGTTGCCTTTGTAATAGACTCATGAGTTCCAATACCCCATTGGCGAACACCGTTCGATTCAATATTGATATAGGAAGCAGCTTTGGTTTTTGAACCTTTACCAACTGAGTGTTCAGAATATTCAACAACTTCAAGTTGAGTGTTGAAAAACTTACCTAATGCATTAAGTAGTGATGATACAGGTCCATTACCTGTACCTGAAACATTATGTTGCTTACCGTTTAACTCAATAATAGCATATACGTTGGTGACTTCTTCAGATTTCTTATCGTAGTTGTATTCTGTGATCTTCAATGATTCAGTAAATTTAGAATCTGTGTTGTATGTTTCCTGGAGTAAGCTAACAATTTCATCAGCTTTCAATTCACGACCTAAAGCATCAGCACTATCTTGGACAACTTTAGAAAATTGAATTTGAAGCTGTCTTGGTAAGTCTAGGCCTAAAGCTCTTTCAACTATCCAAGCTGCACCACCCTTACCGGATTGAGAATTAACTCTAATAACTGCTTCATAACTTCTACCTAAATCTTTTGGATCAACTGGTAGATATGGCATCATCCATCTAGTATCGCCTTTAGCTAATCTTTTCTCATGTTCAATGAAACCTTTCTTGATTGCATCTTGATGAGATCCAGAGAATGCACAAACAACAAGAGAACCACCATAAGGTGCTCTTTCATGAACTGGAATCTTATTGCCTCTTTCAACAACATCAATAATACTTTGAATATCTGAGAAATCTAATTCTGGTGAAATACCATCAGTGTACATATTAAGTGCAACAGTAACCAGATCAACATTACCTGTTCTTTCACCATTACCAAATAAACAACCTTCGACTCTATCTGCACCTGCAAGTAAACCTAATTCAATTGCTGCAACACCACAGCCTCTATCATTATGACAATGAAGTGAAACAATAACTTTTTCTCTTTCACTGATATTTCTGCAGAAATATTCGACTTGATCAGCATAAACGTGTGGACCTGCAACTTCAACAGTTGCAGGAAGGTTGAAAATAATTGGGTTATCAACAGTTGGTTCCCATGCCTTTTTCACAGCTTCACAAATTTCAAGTGCAAATTCAGATGGTGTATCAGAGAAACATTCTGGTGAAAATTGGTAAACCCATTTTGTACCTTGCTTTGATGGATCATCTTTAGTTAAAGATTTGACAAGTAACGCAGTTTCAACAGCTTTTTCTAGAGCTTCCTTTTGTGACATTTTGAAAACAACATCTCTAAATAAATCAGAAGTTGCGAGGTAAGTATGAACAATTGCAGTTGGTGCACCATCTAATGCTTCGACTGTTCTTCTAATTAAATGTTCTCTTGATTGTACGAGACATTGAAGTGCAACATCTTTAGGACAGTTTTCAACGGCGTATCTAGTAAAATCAAAATCAGTTTGCGAAGCTGAAGGAAAAGAAACTTCAATTTCCTTGAAACCAATCTCGAGAAGTTTGTGAAAATATTCTTTCTTTTGTTCAACTGACATTGGATCAGGTAGAGACTGGTTACCATCTCTTAAATCTGTCGAAAGCCATCTTGGTGCCTTTTGAATCTCTTTGTCAGGCCAGGTTCTGTCATGTAATTTGATAACTTTTGCTTTTGAATATTTAGTGGATGGGTCTTTGAGCATGTTTTTATAAGCAAGCTTTGACGCTTCCTTGAAAGCAACTATAGTCTGTTTAAACATGGCTGTAGCTGTTGTCAATGAGAAATACTATCTAAGTTGAAATATGAAGAAATATCTATGCAAATCAAAAAATATATATAAATAGTAAAATTCAAAGAATAGACTGACTTTCAAGTAATGGAATTAGATCAGTCAATCACAACCCCGCAGCCTGAAATTCTTTTATCTTAACAATTGAAAATTAAATGACTTGACTAATTGTAAGCAAGGTCAGAGTGACAGTTTTTTCAGTTTGTGGGCCGGTTCCGGGGATCGAGAACGATGCGGGGGGCGCGCCCTACCGCCGGTACCGGCGACGCCTGTTCAACAGTACCTTGGATAACCGAGACACTTCTCGGGGAAACCCGATTCAAAGTAGAAGGGCAGCACGGAGAGCATTTTGTCTGTCTACAGAGAGAGACGAGGACGTAGCAAGTAGTTTCGACACAGCTTTTTCGTCTCGGAGAGTGTTCAACACAGGCAAAACGTGGCTGAAATGTACATATGAGTCACTGTCAGGTTTCGATAGACTGTATTCTTGTGCAGCCAAAAGTGGGTCAACTCCAGCAACGCGGAGAAGAACAAGTGTTACCAGTCCGCTAATATCCCTTCCGTTGGAACAGTAATAAAGCACAGGGGTTTGTAAATCAATGATATGGTCAAATAGTGGCGTGCATAACCTAATTAGTTTGGAAAGAACATCAACATAGTCATCTTGCAAAGTATTCTTGTCTGACATTAAAGTTGATGAGAGTTTCCCTTTAATCAAGGACTCAGTCGATACAAGAGGAGTTGAATTTGAGCTACCCTCAATTGTAAGATCAAACACTTTCTCTATACCGAGCATTTGTAATTCGTGTTCGGAAACCCTTGCCAAGTCATCAGATCGAAAGACTGAACCGTATTTAAAAACTTTTCCAGTTAAAGTGCTGAATCCACCAATGTCTCTCACGTTAGCGTTGTTAATAGATTTCCATCTTGGTAAGAATTTATGGATATTCTTCGTCCTCAAATAGAACCTTTCCTGCATTGCCTTAGAAGAAATCCAATCAGCTAGTATGTTAGCAACCTCGAAATTGTAATCAATCACTCCATTCTTTATTGGTTTCAATGACGTTTGCCACTCATTTTCAGGAATTTTGTCAACTCCGAAAAAACAGTGATCTGCACTAGGTATTATGACAAAAGTATTACGTTCCCTTAATGCATTTACATACATTGCAGCATCCTCTAAAGGTATAACATTCTCGCGTGATCCATAAAGACAAAGTGTATTAGAATCTGGTGTTATTTCTGAAACTCTTTCCATATTCAAAGTACCCAAACTCATGGATTCCTTTATTGGAATCCAAACATCAGTATACTTACCATCTTGGAATCCTTTAATATAATGGCCACCCACTTTCTCATAATCAGGGTGGGCCTTTTTGATATTATTAATCAATCCTGATCCAAGAAACCTTCCTGCACATGCAACAAGATTTGGGATAAATTTGTCCTTATTTTGTAATTGCCAATTAAAAACATCAACAACACCTCTTGAATGACCAACCAATGTATCTACAAAAAGCTTTTTGCCTTCAAATCCTCCATTGCTTAAATAATCAAAAATCACTGAAATATCTTCAATGTCGTTTTGTAACGTGCGACCATGCGATCCAGTTTTAGTTGAATCTCCACAATTCCTAAAATCAAACCTAACAACATACATATTCTCTTGCTCTGAAAGTTTCCGGGCTAATTTGGGAATGAAAATTGAATTCTTGTGACTCCCCATACCATGCATCAAAATTGCTGCTCGTAGTGTATCTTTACCTACAGGTTTACTCAGTATACAACATATCTGAGAACTTGATTCTGGCGTTGGGGTGTTCAAATTGAGCAAAACTTCATTATCTTGTAAAACAGCGGCACTCATTGAGGTTTGTTAATGCATGTTAAAGATTTGCAATGAAGGTGGTTTACATTTCAACCAAGGTTAGGTCTGAATTATTTCTGCATGTATAATTACGCGGTCAGTCATTAAATACAAGCTCGTTTCAAACGAGAATTATGCATGAGTTATGTACATAAAATAACTATTTATTTTCCTTATTATCATTAGATATTGAAGTATGACCTGTTGATGAAGCATCACGACGCAAACAATCTTCAATATTATTTAAATTTGAATCAACTTCAGATAATGGCATGTTTGATAGTTTGGATATTAATTTCCGATATCTATCAAGCTTTTCAATGTTTAAATCAGGTTTCGCCATGATATCAATCAAAACTTCAACAGATTTTTTCCTCAGTATCTGTAACATAGTAAGATTTATAGCTTTTTCTATTCTTTCATCAGATAAAGTTGTTTCTTGTTCGGGTTCTTTAATCGATAAAACATCAGTCTCATATTGTTGAACAATCTTTGCCAAATTCATAGCCTGTGAGCGGGCAATAAGTTTAGCAAGAAATTCATACTTTCCAGCAAATTCTTCAGTTAGTTTCTCAATTTGTGAATCAATGCTGTTTTTCATGTTTTCTTGGTCATTTTCTTCAATATCATCAAGCTTGAATAATCGTAATCCTTCCTTTATGTCAAGAGATGTTTTGTTTATATCATTATCCATCTGATCAACTATCAATGTAAGTTCCTTAATGTCATCATTTTTTTGAGCAATTTCTTGATCAAATGAATTGGATAAATCATTCAGTTTATTCATAACTTCAACACTAATTTGATTGATTTTCATTGACGTTGTACTAGCATGATTAGCAGTAAGAAGCACAGATTGATTGATATTTAATAATGCCCCCGCAGCACCATTTAATGTTGGATTGATATGATTTTGAAATGGTTCCAAATAGGAATTTCCATTTCTTGAAAATGGCTGGTAAGGTGAAAACGAAGCATTGAAAGAAGGAACAAACGGTCGCAAAATTGAATCGTAATGATTACCATTTGATAAAAATGATTGTTCTTGTGTAAATTTTTCACTTAAATAATCACTCGCCTTATCACCTAATTTATTTTGTAAATCAATTCTTGCATTGTATCCTAATAAGATATTAACACATTTAGTTGCGTTATTCACTGACATTATATGCAATGCGGTATTACCATCAATATCTTGTTTGTTCAAGAATTCATTGAAAACTTCATTTGATTGTGTTAATTCTATTATTTTAACAAGTAAATTTTCTGTGTAGTATCTCGCTGATGGTAAGTTGTTCTTATCAAACGTTGCAAGAGCAATATGATGCAGTAAAGTTCTTGAATTCAAATCAATGTCAAGTAAACAACTGGACAATAAATCTAAAAGACTGTTAAAAGCTCGACGAGTATAGCAATTTGCATAACTGACGGCTCTAACAATTGGTTCCTCGCCGGCATTATTTAAAATTCTAACATCACATCCTCTTTGAATTAAAGTTTCACACATTCGAATATCACCCATTGCACATGCCCAATGAAGGGCAGTATTACCTTGATTATCAATTTGCTGATTCACATTAAAACCAGTATAATCATCTGTTATAAAAGATGGCATTTCAACATTTTGATGAGAATCTGTTTCAATAAAATAATTATATAAGGCTTTGACGTAAGTTTTATCCAATAATGATTGTTGAGGTATTACTTGATTATTGGGACTTTTAAGAAGATTTGAAGAATTGAATGTGATATTTTTAGGACCATTGGGGAAATAAAGTGGTGAAGGGCGTCTAAGATCATTCATATCTGAAGCAGAACCTAATGCTTTATCGATATCATGCTCAGACATAAATTCCACATTTGAAGGTTCATGTTGAATTTTAGTGTAAAAAGAGGATTGTGGTTTTAATGATTCGTAATTTATGCTTATTTTATCTGTGTTTGATTCCAACTCGACATTTTCCTCATCATCTTCATCATCTTCATCATCTAGATCATCATCATCTAAATCATCAGCCAAAAGGTTTAAATTGTTTGGTTGTACTGGTGAAAATGGAGATTGGTTTGGTGCTCTTAAAGTTCTTTGGAATTGTTCATTATCATTAGATGTATATTTTCTAGAACTTGGTGTCAAAGTATTAGTATGATTCGTCGGAGGGAGATGTGATAGTTGTGAGGACTTTTGTTTTTTCTTTCTTGATGTTGAAGATGCTGATGATGCTGAAGATAAAGTCGGTGAATTTGATGTTTCTGCTGAAGTTTTCCTTTTCCTATAGGGCCTTCTTCCAGGAATTCCCTTTGAAAGATTTTGCCTTGAAAGTTCATCTAAACTATCAACCGAGGGAGAAGTTGTAGATGTCAGTGTTGATGCCGCTGCTTCTGCTGCAAGTTTGGCAGCTTTCGTTATTCTCGGTTTGCGCGTACCAGATGCGGTAGTAGCATGATGATGCTTTGGAGCAGGTGGAGGAGTGATAGCACCATTAGAAATATAATCAAATACTGGAGTCAATTCATTAACAACACCAAATTCTTGTGCAATTTCTATAGCTCTTTTCAAAGGGACCCACGTACCTTGATATTTACCATAACCACCTTGAACTTTTTCATGTACACCTGTTTGAACGTCCTTTTCTAATATTCTCGTCCTTTTAGCCTTAGGAAAATTAGCAACTTTAAGTATATGAGTAGCATTAACCCATCCATCTTTTTTCCTCCTCATGACAGAAGATTTAGGATGAATAAATTCATAGACTGCAACGCCAGAATACGTTGCAGAGTAAAGTTTTTCGTGCATTGGTATTAGTATAATGAAGTGAAGAATGCAATTAAATCAAATGTAAATAATTGAAATATGTAAAAAGAGGGGAAAATAGTCAGAATGGAAAAGTTAGGAGATGCAAAGATAGAGTAATTAGTTGTAATAATGTACAAAGTGATTTGGATTGGTATTCTGTTGAAACCAAGAAACAAATTCAGTAATATTTGTTGAGATAGAGATAATAGTTGTAAATCTAATCTGTAAAAAGTGAAGAAAGTTGATGCGTATATCTGCGGATAGTATGTACCTCTGACTTTGCTAGTATTCTGGCGTTTGGCGTAGTATTCGAATTTGATGCGTCTGGTCTTGGGGAAATTGTAAAAACAAAGCAAAACACAATATAAATTAAAGGCGACTCGGGCGCGCGATTGCAACCACTACGTCCTTACGACAGTCTAGTTTGTTGTTCTTCCCACCTTGGAGCGCAACAACCATTTTGTCGTGGTGAAGTGGGATGCAAATTCCCCAGTGTGGGAAAAAAAACAGCGTACGTCGATCGACGCGCGGGGATTCAACGCGACGCGAAACAGAGACGACGCGACGCCAAAAACGACGCGAAATCATTGTTAAGGAGAACTTGGGAAGACTGAAGTAAACAAACACTCAGCTGGTAATTATAGTAATGGGCCTTACCGCGCCCTGTTTCTCCGCGTGGACCTGAAACGACTCAGACTTCGATCCCGGTCTGCTAGAGCAATCCTGATGCAGGTGCCACCCCTTGCACGTTGGTAAGTGTCATTTAGTACTTCACAATTGTGTCTTCAGCAGAATACATTCAGACAGCAACTACACGAGCCTTTGATGGAAACAGCCATTTGACTACAACAACATCTAAAAACAGTTTTCATTCCTTCTTTTCTACCTACTCATTCTGTTAGCAACAACTCAAATACCCCACATACGTATATTATCAGTTTGATAACTTCTTATTAATAACATACTTTTGAAGATTTGTTTGCTATAACATATTTTTACAATGTCTGCTTCAGCTGTGTCTGTTTCAGTTTATCCAAATCCTAAGTCTCCAGATGTTCATTTCACAAATACCACCTCGGCTCATACACCGAAAACTACGGCAAATTTTACTGCTTCTAAAGTAAGATGCAAAGATCCAGAAATAACAGATACAGAATCTGTAAAATCGAAACAGAGTAGACGTCGGTCCATATCTGCATTTACATTCCACTCAAATACATCATTTGATCAACAAAAGAGGAGATCATTTTCTAATACCAGGAATTCAATATCTGTATCAGCTACACCTGGGTCAACTGTAACAATGATGAATCCTTTATATGGCATTGAAAAGCGTAGATCAATCTCTAATAACAAGCCTAAAGGTGCTTCAGGGACAAGATTTTTTTCATCACCTCAATTTTCATCATCAACTCCTAACCTTTCACCAAAACAAACTAAATATTTAGATAATGAACTAAAACTATCCCATTGTTCAGTTTCAATTGAAAATACTAATTTGATTATTCCAACTATAGTACAGAAATGTTGTGATTATATCTTATCGAATCCTCATGTTGAAGGTTTGTTTAGAATGAATGGTTCAATCAAACAAATCAAGATAATTGAACTAGAATTGAACAAAAATTTTGAATCTTATGATTTTACCTCGGATCCATCAACTTCAGTTCATGATGTAGCAGTTGTTTTGAAAAGATGGATATCAAAATTAGATGATGGTCTTTTAACTCCAATGGTTATTGATACTCTTACAATGAATCAAAGAAGATTATTTGATGAAGAGTTATTTAGTGATCTGGATGATAATGATGAAAAAACTGATGAAGCATTCAGTGAATTGGCTAGTAATAATAATAATGAAAACATTTCAAATACCCCCAATATATTGTTAGCAGATTTTAATGCATTGGAAACAATAACTAAAACTGATTCACTACTTGATAATAATAATTTAGAAGATGTGAACATTGATAATAATATCGTCGACATGACAAATTCGATTGATTTATTAAATTCTCCCTTGCAAACAGATTCAATAAATACACCTGAACGTCATAGACCTTACCTTTACGATTATAATTCACCATATTCATCTGCTCTTATAAAGTTACCAATTGAAAATTTACATTTAGTCTTATTCATTTTAAACTTTCTCAACACACTCGCACAACCTCAAATTTCAAACATAACAAAAATGCACTCAAATAATCTAGCTAAAGTTTTTCAATTAAATTTTTTCAAAAGCGTTGATTTAACCTTTGGAACAAAAAGTTTTAGTACTGAAGATCTGAAATCAAGTTACAGTAACAATGAACAACTACTCACCAATCTAATCGATAATATCTCAATTATTTTGAAAGACGTTTCCAATTATATTTCTAATGAAAAATGTCAAATGGATTCGATTCTAAACAACACAACTACTACTTCTACATTTATGCAAAACACATTTTCAAATTATATCTTATCCAAAAAGAAGAATTTCTCAAACTCTTCAATTGGATCAGATAATTTACCAAAGAGTTTATCAAGGACTAAAGATTTGAATCAAGTTCTTGAACCCTGTGTCGAAGGTGATTCGGCACCTTCAACCGCTGATATCAATCAAACAGAAGTTATTGATGGCTCTATTCACAATATTGATACCCCTGGTGAATCCGTACAACATTCTGAAAATACTTCAAGGAAAGATTCAGTATCTTCAACAAAAAGACACACAAAACGAAAGAGTGTATTCAATTTCTTTAACAGGAAATCTTCCATTGTCTCTGATTCGATTGCATCATACAATTCTGAACAGACAACTGTAGACTCTGTCGATGTTTCAAACTCAGATAACATACATCAACCTTTGAAGTCTCTTAATACGATAACAGATGTACCGTCACCAATGCCAACAGAAAATCTGTTAAATCAACAGCAACAACAGCAATCTAATGGCTCAAAACTAACCACAAAAAGATTTTCATTTTTCAAGTTTAAAAAATAATTCAGAGACTACTTTATTTTCTGCTGATCATCTATGTACTGCTACTTGTTTTAAAGAAATTTATAGACTCTACTTTTGTATAACTTATCGTGCCTGATGTAATCACCTAAATTAGCATTAAGACCAGGTGCTACCGATCAATTCGGCTCGTCATTCAATTTTTTGCTCCGCCACTCCATCAATCCTATTTTTTTTTTACTAAATCTGTATGCATGAAACTTTAGTTAATCACTAAATCCGTGACCACGCTACATTCAACAAACACAATCTTTCACACTCCTTTTTTGGAAAGTTTTAATATATCAAGATGGATCGACAGTCTAAGACTAACATATCCACTCAAGGCGATACGGAAAGTCGAAAATGGACGATTCCAGTAACAAATATAATTACAAATATGACATATAAGAAAACGGATAGGAGACAACAAATTCTCAATGCAAAGAGTAAAAAGGACAGGAAAATTAAATCAGCATTTATGGGAGTATTTGTCGGTGTTATTACTGCATGGGGAGGCTTCATGTATGGATATGATACAGGTATGATTAATGGTGTCATTGAAATGCCATATTTTAAAGAACATTTTACGTTAAATGGTAAAGCATATTTTACTGCAGATGAGAAGGCTATTATCACATCGATTTTATCTCTTGGGACATTCTTTGGTGCCCTATTATCCTTTTTAATCTCAGACAAATATGGACGGAAATTTTGTCTTAACTTTAGTTTGCTAATTTTCTTTAACCTTGGAACAATACTTCAAATTTGTTCACAAAAGTACGGTCTTCTTTTAGCAGGTCGTTTTGTTAATGGTTTAGGTGTTGGAGCTATATCATCAGTTATTCCTTTATACCAAGCTGAAATATCACCAAAATGGTTAAGAGGTTCTATTATTTCATTTTATCAATGGGCTATTACATGGGGATTAATGGTATCTAGTGCTATTGCTCAAGGTACAAGACGTATAAACAGTCCAAAGTGTTTTAGAATTCCTATTGGATTACAATTTTTATGGACAGGTGTAATGTTAATTGGATTATACTTTATCCCTGAATCGCCACGTTTTTATGTGATGCACAATGATTTAGATGGTGCAATAATATCACTTTCAAGATTAGGTAGGTTAAGTATACATGATGAAGAATTAATTGAGGAATTAATTGAAATAAAAGCATCTTATGATTATGAAATAAGTAGTGGTAGCACATCATACATTGATTGTTTTAGAAGTGCTAAAGGTAGATCAAAACAATTGAGAAGGATGTTAACAGGCATTGTATTGCAGGCAATTCAACAAAGTTCTGGTATTAATTTCATTTTCTATTATGGTGTTAATTTTTTTGTGGCATCAGGTTTGAGTAATTCGTATTTGATGTCATTTATAACATATTTGGTTAATGCGGTATTTACTATTCCAGGAATTTTGTTAGTTGATCGAGCAGGTAGAAGAAATCTATTATTATTTGGAGCATTAGGTATGAGTGTTTCAAACTATATCATTGCGATTGTTGGAGTTACACTTCATTCAGTAGTTGTTAATAAAGTCATGATTGGATTTGTTTGTTTGTTTATAGCATTTTTTGCATCAACTTGGGGACCTGTGACTTGGGTTATAACTGGTGAACTTTACAGTTTGTCTGTTAGACAAAAGGCAGCATCAATTTGTGCAAGTACTAATTGGCTTGTTAATTTTGCCTTTGCAATGTCAACACCTTATTTGGTAGATTCTGGACAGCATACTGCAGCATTAGGGACGAAAATTTTCTTTATATGGGGTTCAATGAATGCATTAGGTTTTTTCTTTACTCTATTTTTTGTTTACGAAACAAAGGGGATGATGTTGGAAGAAATTGACGAACTTTACAGAGTGTGTCCAACTCCATTCCAATCTAAATCTTTTAATAAGAAAATTGAAACTGAAGGACCCTCTTTGATGGAAGATAAAAAGGTATCAGGCGGGAATTGTCATATCAATGATGAGAAGAACAATCCAATATATAGAGTCAACACTAGCGATACCCATGCAACAGAAGCATCATATACTTTACAAGATTATTTACAACAATGGGAACGAAAGTACCAACATCGGCATATTCTTTCAGATAGAATTATTAATACACAAGATGATACACTGCCTGAGTCACTTATAGTTGATAGTGACGATGAGAATTCGCAAAACGATATACCTGATTCAAACGGGAATATAACTCATGAAGAAATTGATTTTAATCATGATTTTGGCTTATATGGTGATGTACCAAATACAACTGTGATTTCAGATGAAGAATACCATCAAAATTTACAACAAACAATCGAACACCTTCAAGATCAATCTGGTATTGACTTGAGCTTAAATAGGAGGGGGCTATAATAAGTAATTTATGTAATTTACAGGAACGAATAATCTAATTCAAATATATATATAATAGTTATAATAATGGAGAGGGTTACAGGGTTCTGCCGTACTGGTGGCTCATCGGTTTTGAACACGTTTGATTAAAGAACTTTTTTTGAATAGCTAGAGTCGAATGCTCACACTTTTTAGATCAAGGATTTATTTGATTTTGTCAACACTAGGCATCAATCAACTTGCATTTGAAAATTAAAGATTTTAAGAATGATTGATAATATTGAGAAAGTTACTAATATGGATGTAGGGAAAGATATAACTGGTAGATTTGAAATATCAGGAAATGAGCATCAGCAAATTGTTCAACAAACAAGGGCTCGTGTTAATGGAAACAATGAGAAGAATGATGGAAATGATAAGGATAAAACGGTTGAAATACCAATTTATATAAAGAATACTTTTGTTGAATGTATCAATGGGATAATCAGATCATTATTTTTACCACAAGATGAGCTTGTGTTGAAAAGATGGTACACAAATCCATCAAAACCCCAAATTCAAGAGATTATTACCTTTTACTTTTATCGTTTCATACTAACTACATTTTATCTTATTTTTTCAATTTATTCTTTATTTGAATATACTGTAAATCGGGGTAAGATAAAATTTTTAAGTATGGCTTATAAATCGGATGATGATCCAAGTATAATCAATTCAGATATTAATAAATTACCAAAGATACCACAACGATTAGCAGTTATTTTGAATTACAAAAGTGAACAAGAAGAAGGAGGAGGGATTGAAGGTTTATGTAATGATAGTGCATTAAATGCTGCATGGTGTGTTTCAGGTGGTATACCAGATTTAACTATTTATGAAGTTACAGGCACATTGAAAAAATCTATTAATGAATTGAACAATGCCATTTTGAGGAAGTTTGAAGCATATTTTGGTACTGAAAGTATGCCCAATTATTTGATAAAGATTCCACATTTAAATCAAGTTTACGCTGGTGTGAGAGGAGAACTGATTGATAAAACTGAAATAGGAGTTGAAAAGGATGAGGAATATCAAATTACCATTACACTTTTGAGTAAAGTTGATGGTAGATCAACAATTGTTGAGCTTACTAAAGTTATGGCATTAATGACTAAAAATGGAGAACTGAAACAAAGTGATATAACAATAAAATTTATTGATCGTGAGTTGAAACAATTAGTTGGTGAAGAACCTGATTTGATTGTGATGTTTACTCCTTATTTAGATTTACAAGGATTTCCACCTTGGCATATCAGATTATCCGAAATGTACTGGGAACCAGATAACGAAACAGTTTCTTACATTGTCTTCCTCCGTGCTTTACAAAAATATTCTACGTGTAAAGTCAATATTGGTCGATAAAGTTAGAGAATATGAATGGATGGATCAATGCATTGTACCACTCTGAATTGAAAAAAATCCTCTTCATCCTTTTGCTATCCACTATGAATCAAATCATTCCGTTGCGGAAGCCACCAGTACCAATATCAGTACCAGTATCGTTTGTGTATCGTGTCTCTCGCGTATAATATACCGTAGATCTTATCTTGATTCTACAGTCAGCGCTATATTGTAAAGTGACCAAGCTGTTAGTCGGGCCCGCGAAAGGAAACTGGATACAAAGACTATTATGGGTCCCCTAAATTGTATTTTCGCAGGGGGGTGGGGGGTGATCGGTGGGAAAGAAGGGGGACCGAACTGGGAATTGAGCAGAATTTCTTCCCCCCGGGCAGCGATCCGCGCCTGGGAAGAAGCAACAATTGGATCCATTGGAATCGAAGTCTGAGTGCTGAGTGTTCAGTGTTCAGTGGCGAGTGGGCGGGAGTGAAGCGTTGTTGTTTTCAGCAACACTTTCAAGACACTTGTCGTCTTTTGTCAATTGCACTGCACAGCACACACAAACGGGACAAAGGTATGTATCTCGAATTATTAGATCAATAACTGTAATGATATCAATGGTTCAAGCAATTTGGTTTTTAGCCCATCCAAATGTCACCTGAGACATGACAAAATGTGTGGTTGCATGGGCAACTCTTTGAGCTGTTTTACAAGCTTAGGTTGGTTTCAATGAGTTCAATTACAATTGAACATATTTAAATTTCTATTTTTATTGGACATCTCATAAGTCATGAGAAGTTAATCACTTGGTCAAGCGATTTCAATGGATCATGTGGCTGTTTTTTTTCTTCCGAATCAATGATTCGAGTTTACCGGCTCTACTTTGATGATTCACAGAAAGATGTCTTTACCTTCAATTAGTTTCAGTTGATGATGATTGTTCTTTAGCCAATCATGATATTCATTCGATTTTAAGATTTACAATCTTAATTGGCGATTTATTATGAAGATTTTGTCACATTGCTTGATAATCTGTTACTGTCTTACAACTGAGATTATTATTTCCCAATCTATTCAATTATTGAAAATGTTGTTAAATACTATCCAGTTTTGATCTTTTTCAGCCTAAAACTCGTTGCTATTATGACTTTTACATTCAGTTTTATCTACTACAATCTTAAGAATAATTTACTAACATATTAACATTTACAGATGGGTTTATCTATTTCCAAGTTATTATCTGGCCTTTTCGGTCGTAAAGAAATGAGAATCTTAATGGTTGGTTTAGATGCAGCTGGTAAAACCACCATTTTATATAAATTAAAGTTAGGTGAAATTGTGACCACCATTCCTACTATTGGTTTCAATGTTGAAACTGTTGAATATAAAAACATTTCTTTTACTGTTTGGGATGTTGGTGGACAAGATAAGATTAGACCATTATGGAGACACTATTTCCAAAATACTCAAGGTATCATTTTCGTTGTTGATTCTAATGATAGAGATAGAATTGCTGAAGCAAGAGAAGAATTACAAAGAATGCTTAATGAAGATGAATTAAGAGATGCAGTTCTATTGGTTTTCGCAAACAAACAAGATTTACCAAACGCAATGTCTGCTGCAGAAATTACTGAAAAATTAGGTCTTCAATCAATCAGACCAAGACCTTGGTTTATCCAATCTACATGTGCAACTTCTGGTGATGGTTTATACGAAGGTTTAGAATGGTTATCCACCACTTTGAAAAATAGCGCTTAAAGTATCCTTCTCTAGTGTAATGTAATATGATATTTTAATCTAATACTGATTATCTATTTAAAGTTTTTATTCTCGATTAACTCTTTCCTCCCCTTTCCTCTACTTCCCTCTCTTATTCTTACCTCACTTCTCTTAAGTAGGTAATCTAATCTACAATACATCTTCAAAGTAGTGTAATCTTATCTGCTCCAAGTTGATCACGTGAATAACAATCTAAAAGGGGAAGTAGACCCGCGCACCGCACAACTTACCTAAAAAACACAGTCACAAAGAGGCTTGCAATGAGCGAATTGGGGGTTTGGGCCTGTTCGCGTGCAGCAGGTCACTTTTTCACTAGTATTAGAGACTCATAATCACAGTTCCACGTTTGCATAGTATTATATAGAATCCACAAGTAAGACAAAATGGTATGTAAAGACTACTCTAGGAAGAGAAATACGGCAAATTAAAGGAGAAATGATGTTATTGATTTGTGGATCACACTTGAAATAATCAATATGAATCTTAAACTTTGATCAACTAAATCTGAAAATTTTTACTCAAATGACATATACACTATATTAGAATAATTGATGATACAAAATTTAGAAGAGCATAATGTCATTTTGATATGTATTTATAGATATAGATACGATTCAAGGGGAGATCCCAAAATATATTCAAAATCAGATTTCAAAACAATATCAATATTTACCCTTAAAAACGCTTTGTATTTACACTCAAATGAACAGTTTACTAACATATTTACTTTTAATTTCATTTCAGGCTGGCTTAAAGGCATACGAATTAAAAACCAAGTCTAAGGAACAATTAGAAGAACAACTAATTGACTTGAAGAAGGAATTAGCTGACTTAAAGGTTCAAAAGTTAACCAAGCAATTTGTTCCAAAGATCAAGACTGTCAGAAAGGACATTGCTAGAGTCTTAACTGTCATCAATGCACAACAAAGAGCTACTGTTAGAGCTTTCTACGCTGGTAAGAAATACATTCCAAAGGAATTAAGAGCAAAGAAGACCAGAGCTTTAAGAAGAGCTTTAACCAAGGAACAAAAATCTCTTAAGACTGAAAGAGCAAGAAAATTAGCTATTGCTTTCCCAGTCAAGCAATTTGCTCTTAAGGCTTAAATTTAGTTTAAATTTTATCCTTTTATAAAAATTAACTTGATAAAGTTCGTAATAATCAGTACATTTAAATTCCACTTTCCATTGTGAGCTTGTCATCGCTAGGTCTCATTTTGTAAGGCCCTTTACAAACAGCTCAAATTTCAAGATTGGCATGAAACTGTTTTCTCGAAAAAGATTTGTGAGAAAAAGCTCAGGTAGGGTGCAAGAAGGCACGTTATCATAATATACATCAAGTGGCAAAACCATACAGGTTAGATAAATAAAACAAGCATTCAATTGTATGAAATGAGTTCTCCAGAAGATATTCGTGCTCAAAGACTTGCTAGACTTGCTAGAAGTCAAGCAATGGATGGAACTAGCTTGAACAATAATGCAATGACAGGATCACCTCCCCAATCATCCAATTCTTCAAATATGGA
The DNA here is from genome assembly GCA_030558495.1 of Pichia insulana. Lineage (NCBI taxonomy): Eukaryota > Fungi > Ascomycota > Pichiomycetes > Pichiales > Pichiaceae > Pichia > Pichia insulana. Next base: position 21,591 of record JAJMSP010000165.1, read on the forward strand.
TCGTCTTCCATCTCCACTTTTGTCAAACTCCACCCCATCATTAGTTGCACCATCTGCTTCAATTCCCAAACCTCCCATTGCTACCGTTTCAACTGAAGACACAGCAAATTCCACCATTTTTGAAAGATGGAGAGCTAACGAGTTGAAGCGTATCTTCTCAGTTTCACTATCTCCTCAAGATGACACCCAAAAGTATATTCAATTAAACTCTTTGGGTGCAGAATTGGGCATAGTGGACCTTATAGATATTGATGCCGATACCATTCTTACATCTTTGATTTTTGATCAAGGGATTACTCCGAATTATGCATCTCCACTTCAATATTTGTACAAAGCTTGGTCTCTCGCAACACAATCTCTAAACCAATTAAAACCAGTCTCCAATGACTATCGCAAGAAACAAGAATTCTATAAAGAGTCTGTACGTCTTTGTTCTGCATATGCTTCTATCTTGTTCTTTGACCCGGAAACTTTCATTGATAATCCTCAATTGAATTCAATTATTGATGAACTTATTTCAAAGTTTGCAAGATACAGAGATTTTTGGATTGATATTTTAAACTCAATAGTTGAGAATGAAACTCAAGCTGAATTTTTGAATTCAGTTTTACCAATTTTAACATTCTTAATTGATACTTCGATAGATATAAATACTTTATCTGCAGGTCCTGCTTCAAAGTATAATATAATATTACAAATTATTGAAACTATGACTTTAAACAAAAATATTTGTTCATGGATCTCAAAAAGTGATATATTTACTCTCCCTGAATCCGCCGATGCTATTCAACTCGAAAATGAAACATTTTTGGGTAGAATTCTTAGAATTTCACCTTTGCTACCTAAAATATCGTCAATTAATTATGTTGGCGTTTTGAATAAAAATGAAATTAAAGTGATTAATGAATCTTTAGAAACAACTTATTCTATTTTGATTACAAGACTATTTCAAATTGTTAACGCCTTGGTTAGAGTTGGTGAAGAATCTCGTAATAAAGTTCTATTTTTCTTTGCTCATCTAGTCAACAAAAACCACTTAAGAGCGAGTGAACATGCTGATGAGAAACAAAACTCAAGTGATTCGTTGATGTTAAATATATCTTTGATTCTCTTCAAACTTTCCGAACCTATACTCAGAGAAGGCACACAATCCAAAATAGATAAGATTGCAATTGATTACTTAAATTACCCTAACAAGTTGATAGATATTACTCAAGAAACAAGAATCAACTCTACAATACAGGAGTATGATGAAGAATACAAAGATAAACTTTATGACGAATCTAAAAATTTGAATTTTATCTCCAGTTGCTTCTACCTAATGTTGTCATATCTACATTATGGTCTTGGTGGTGCAATTGTAAGTACCAACAAGAAAAACAAGTTGATAAAACAGCTCAAGACTCAATTGAAACAATTTCAAGCCATTGTTGAAAAGAATAATTATAGCTCTAATCCAATCACACAAAGGTTGGTGGATATGAGGGTGGAACCTTTAAAGAGAAAGATTTCTGAAATTCAGAATGATATTTATTCTTTAAATATGTTCTTTCAAAGTAGATCTTTTCAGCTTGAGACTTTTGATATAATTGTTGGAGTTTGTGAATTTTTGGTCAGACTAATTGATCCTGTGCATGAATACCACCCTTCTAAAGGGAATTTCTTCCCATATTTGAATATTCCTCTGCATAACTTGGATAACGATATGGATAAACTAGATGATATTGAATATCTAAGAGGTCTCTCCCCTAAACCATTTAAGTATTTCCCAGAGATCTTTATCGAGGGATTGATTAATTATTGTCACTTCATTTCGATGTATACAAACAATCCAATGATCAATAATGACAACAGATTAGTCAAGCTAGTAGAATTTTCAATAATTTTGCTAAGATGTCCTGAATTGATAAGTAATCCTCATTTAAAAGCTCGTCTAACTGAAGTTTTATTTTTTGGAACAATACCCCTCCAGACACAAAATGGAGAATATAATGGATTTATGGTTTCTATATTTAATGACGATGAAATTGTGCAAAAAAATTTGATGATTTCCTTGTTGGATTTCTATGTTATGGTTGAAAAAACAGGTGCATCTTCCCAATTTTATGATAAGTTTAATTCTAGATATCATATCTCATTTATTATTGAAAAATTATGGAAATTTGACATTTTCCAAGCGGATTTGAAAGAGATCGCCAACAAACATGAACAATTCTTTATTCGTTTTGTAGCAAGAATGTTGAATGATACAACCTATCTTTTGGATGAATCATTGAATCATTTACAAACTATTCATAATTGTCAAAAAGAGCTCAGTAGAAGGGCGAAGGGAATCAAAAGTGAGAGTGATGAAACCGATGAAGATTTACAAAAGAAGCTAGCTGACAGTGAAAGATCGGCTAGGTCATATGTTCAATTAGGTAACAAAGACGTTCTATTGTTCAACTTGTTTACGTCTAAGACTCCAGATAGTTTTACCATTACTGAGATTGTTGATCGATTGGCTGGTATGCTGAACTATAATTTAACAGTTTTAGTCGGTCCTGGTTATAATAATTTGAAGGTGAGTGAACCAGAGAAATACCAGTTTAACCCTGTTGAATTATTATCACAATTGTTATCTATTTTCTTGAATTTATCTCGAAAGGAAGAGTTCATCAAAGCTTGTGCAAGAGATCTGAGATCGTTCGAACCTGCAAATTTTACTAAAGCTTTGAATATTCTTAAAAAAAATTACAAACTACCTAGTGAAAAGTTTGAAAAAGATCTGCTAAATTTTGTTGATAAAGTTAAGCAAACAAAAATGGAGGATGATGAAGAAGAGTTGGAGCTTGGTGATATCCCTGATGAATTCTTGGATCCTTTGATGTATACATTGATGAAAGATCCGGTCAAACTACCAGCTTCTAAAGTGTCGATGGACAGAAGCGTTTTAAAGGCACATTTAATGAACGATCCTACAGATCCTTTCAATCGTATGCCGCTGAAGTTAGAAGATGCAACTGAGGATGTAGAACTAAAGGAGAAAATCAATCGCTGGATTCAAGAAAAGAGAGAAGAGGCGTCAAAGAAACAGAGCAAAAGAGAAAATAGTGTCAGCGACGCAGACGGCGATGTCGTCATGGAATGATGATTTACACGAGTCGTGTCAAATTTGTTGATGGGAGAGCCGTACTCCGAGTTTTAACCTTAATAGCTGCTATTCTAGCTTTTTTCTGTTGCATGCACGCGCCCTCAGTGTGCAATGCAATGCATCAGGAAATCCGCTCCGAATGTTGAGCCTGGAAAATAGTGACTTCATTGTTTGTAATTACCTTATATATCGTAGCTTCTGGAACTTTTTTCAACCTGCATTTTCTTCAAGTAATTATTCACAATGACCAACAAATTGACGAATGAAAATAATATAATAGACACACATTCCGTAGTCGTCGATGAAGAAACTTATAGAGATCTTGAACATACACAGTCAAATAAAAACATCAATTCTATAGAGTTGGAAGATTCTTCAAAGAACAAAAACAACAGAAAACAACTTGCGGATACTACGGAAACCCATGAAACAGAAGAGAACCTTCCAAATATTAATGACTATGATATTGAGGAAATTGAATTGGATGAAACTTTGTCAGCGTTAGCTAATGCAGAGATTCTGTCCAAACATTATCAAGTCCCTAATATTATCATCAAATCATTATTCAACCTGAATTTCAATAAAAAGAAACTCTTTACAAATCGATACGGAAATTTTGGGAAAACTAATTCCAATGAAGATGATGTAAGTAATTTCCTATTAGCCCTTGAAAAACAAATAGTTGAATTCGTGTTAAAGTCCGAACAAGATTCATTGAAATTGAGTCCAATGAACTCATACTATCGTTTGCTAAGTCATCAATTAGCTGAATATTATCATTTGGGTCATATTTTATCTAATGATGGAACATCGATGGTATTGTATAAAATAAACACTTCCTTAATTAATGCCGATGACGAAACCAAAAAACATGCTGAATTTGATGAAGCGGGTAATATCAAGCCACTAGACTTTAAAAGTCTAAAATTTGACCCAAAGGAGAAACTCAATAGGATAAAGTTATCTGAGATTTATGAACGTTACAAAGATTTCTTTGAGAAATATGGGGACTCACTGGTAAATGAATTTGAGAATCTAAACTTGATTAATTCACCTCCAATCATCCCTTACCCAGATAGTTTCTACCCCAGCTGTAATCTACAGTCCCAGTTTTCTAATGACACTCAAAGAGACATCAATGGGAGAGGTTCGTATTTTACTGATAGTGAAGATGATGCTGAAATTATCGTCGGTGATGATAGTTGTGTGAGTCAAAATGAAACTGATAGCAACAATAAACAAAGAAACAGAAGAAGAAGTAAAGGATTTAATCATCGAGAATATAACAATCAATACTATTATCAGTCATACGGATGTTATGGTGGTCCACCTGGTTCTCATTTGACACAACAACCTCTATACCCAAACGTTGTATCTATGCCAGGAATTATACCTGTTGCTTCTCCACCATTAGGTTCACCTGCTGTTTCTGCACCATATTACTACTATCCAGTTATTCCTGCTGTCAACACAGATAATTCTGTAGAAGAAATTAGTGAAAATGCCGAAACTGGTGAAAATACGGAAGATGGTTCACCCGTTTCACCATCAACACAATCGCCGGGATCACCTGTAGGTCCAAAAATGCTAAATCAAGCAAAATATTCACCTGTTGTACCGATGCCTAATGTATCAGGGATTCCACAGGTTCTACCTAATGGATTAGGAATAAGTCCACGTGGGGTTTACTCATATCAATATTATCCTGTTCCAGGACCACCAGGATCGGCACCATTGCCAATGATGTATTATGATAACAACAATGGCTATTCAAATCGTGGTGGGAAAAGATACAACAGAAGAGGTCGTCATGGAAGGCATGGTGATAAATTTGTGGAGACTAGCTGATTTGTGTACTATTAATATTCACGATATAAATATGACAATTGCTTTTATAAAGCGAGGAAAAGGACCCTCAAAGTTTGGCATTCAATTTTCGAGCTCTATCAAGAGCAATATCACACATTTCATTGAATGCTATTTCAACTTCTTTAATCCATGTGCTGTTTTCAATTCTTTCTCTCATAATTTCCATAATAGCAGCTCTTGATCGTCCGTTTACAAAAACAACAAATATAAGGCCAGAGAATTTTTTCTCGTACTCCTCATTCAATTGTTTGAGTTTAGTCGTTAGTTCTTCTGAACCTGAAAGTGATTTTTGTTCGTTTTGAGAGTGCTCAGATAATACGGTTGTTTTAGGAGCACCTAATCTTGGATGAGCACTTACTATTTTACATATCGTTTCCCTTGACAATGGTGATGGATGTTCTCTATAGTCTTTGACTAATTCTGTAAGTATGGACTTGCAATACTTTATAAATTGTGTGTAGGAATCAAACTTGTGCTCTTTTATATGAGATATCAAAATGTCAGTCAATGTACGACAAGGTTCGAAAAGGTTATCAAGAACAGATTCTAATTCATTTGTTGGTAATTTATATAATATTTGAGGGTCAGGTAATGACATATTAGCTAGTTTAGGTAGTTGATGAAGAATAATGTAGATTGTAATGAAGAAAGAACATCGATAGAAGGATGACTGACAATTTAAGCTTTTTCTTTGATCTCGGAGATAGCCGAGATTGTAATATTATAATGATTGAATGATATTGCAGTGGTGCTAATATGTTTCAGAATCTACACAAAATCAAATGCTACAGTATTGTATTGATTTTTCTGGACTATTACTATGTAGGCTAATTTATCAGTGTCGACGAACTCGTATATATAATGACGACATGGTTGAAGGGTACGCGTTAAAGGGTGGCGAGCTGAACTAAAATTTCGAGATCTGTGAATTACTTAAATACGTGAGTGTTTTAAATGTTCGTCAATAAATATATAGTGAAGTGTTGAAGAATGAGTGATGAATTTAAGGATTTACAACCGGAGAGTACTGGTTATAAAATAAGTGAGAAGAGGACTATTCAAGAATATACCAATCTTGATGCCAATGATGAATCATTGAATAAATGGAAAAAGAGTTTAGGATTAAACACGGGGAAAGAATTAGATGTTGAACCAGGTGATAAACGTAAAGTTGTTATTATTTCGATGACTTTAAAGATTGAAGGAGAATCACCTGTTGTAATAAATTTAGAGAATGAGAAGAATTATGCATCATTAAAGGATAAAAAGATTACTTTTAAAATTAAAGAAAAGAGTATTTATAAATTAATCATTAAATTTAAAGTTCAACATGAAATTATTACAGGTTTAAAATATTTACAAGGTGTTAAAAAGGCTGGTATTACAGTTGATAAAATTGAAGAACCAATGGGTAGTTATGCACCAAATACTGTTGATAAACCATTTTATGAGAAAGAATTTGAAGAAGTTGAAGCACCAGGTGGATTTTTAGCTAGAGGTAATTATAGTGCAGTTTCCAAATTTGTTGATGATGATAAATTTGAACATTTAGTTTTACCATGGTCATTTCAAATTACCAAATGATTAGTATTATCATAAATAGTAAAACATATATATAAGTCGTTTATATATTGAAAGACAGAAAGAATACACTTGATGAAAGACCTTTTAAATGTATGGTATAGAAGAAGTTTAGAGGAAATAATCAGGAGTTTTTCTACTTACTGTTGGTTCACCAGGTCTAACTGAAGGATCATATTGTAAGAAATCTTTATTATGATTTTCATCAACTTCCATTATAGCTGCTTGATTACCACATCTATAACAATAATTTGGAGCTGAAAAGATTGTTACAACTAAATCTTGATGAGACCAACTATAACCTTCCATAACTAATTGATGAGCTCTTGCAGTTAAAGATAAATTATTAGTATGATTAAATTGTTCAGAAATATCTTGACCGAAAGTGAAACCAGCACCTCTTGGAGATATACCCCAACCACCTCTATCATCAGGGTCAGACCAAAGTAAATCACACATTGGACCTTCATGCGGTACTTCTTGAAATCTATTTAATTCTCTTACTTGATCGATTGTTTCAATCATTGGTGATAAACCACCATGTAAACAAAAGATTGAATTATCAACTAAAGCAGTTATTGGGAAATAATCAAATAAATCTGTAAAAGTTTTCCAAACATTTGAAGTACCATATTTTCTAAAACATTCATCATAAAATCCATAAACTTGAGTAATTTGCCTTGATTCATGATTACCTCTTAAAATTGTAATTCTATTTGGATATCTAACTTTCATTGCAACTAAATAAGAAACTGTTTCAACTGAATAATAACCTCTATCAACATAATCACCCATAAATAAATAGTTTGTATCAGGGCAAGGACCACCAATTTTAAATAATTCCATTAAATCATGAAATTGACCATGAATATCACCACAAATTGTAACAGGTACTTGAACAGGTTGAACATTTTCTTCATTTTTTAAAACTTCAATTGCCATATTACATAAATCTTTAACACTTTCTTCACTTAATGGTTGACATTTACTTAATTGTTCAATCCAACCATCTAATGTATTTATTTGAGTTTTTGGAATTGTTGATAATTTAGCAGAATCAGGTATTGATTTAACTTCATTTATTGAATTATTATTATCGGGCTGTGTTTCATTTTGTTGAATTAAATCATTTGTACCTTGATCTAAGGCATCTTCCATTTGTACATCTGAATCTAACTCCATAATGAATTATAAATTTAATCTTTTATGGATTTGATATTGATATAAATTATAGCCTTCTTTAAAACTGTTTTTTATGATATTTTGATTAATTAATGAATCAGAGAAAGTTGATTATGATTCAAAACACTTGTTTGATTATACGAAAAATTTAAAAAATAGAATTAGTAGTTTATCCTTTTTGAATTAAAAATTGAATAATCAGATGATATTGAAACAAATAATCTACTAGTTGAGTCTTAGTAATTTATAATTGTGTTAAAGCCAAAGCGTGTTAGGGGGAAATCAAATGATAGTGGCAAGTGACAGGTTCCGCCGACACAGACACAATCTTTCTCAACTCTCACTCTCACTCTCACTTTCTCATGCACTGAGGCAGCGCTGATGAATATCGCACTGTGTGGGTGGAAAATTAAGCAGGCAACATCTGACAATAATTTTTACTAGCGCGAAATCAGGGACAGCACCAGAATTTTACAGTTTCAGTAGTAATATTTTCATCTTCTGGGCAAAAGTGGCGACGATCGACTTGGGACGGAAACTACACTCGAAAAGTGGAAAATAGAACATAATGTGAATATAAATAGAGATCAGTTATATTATCAATTATATAAAACATTACACAATTGGTATTATAGATAATCATCATAAATAGTAATCATTTTTTGATTGTAATGGATGTTAATTAGCAGTTTATTAGCGTGCATTGAGTACATCCGATCAAGCTAGATCCAGAGCTTATTTGGATCTTGCTCTAACCTTCCGTCTCTTTCTCTTAAGTCTTCTGACTCTCTTCTTTCTCCACTTAGCTCTCATTGTAGATAAATGGTTTCAGGGTGGAGAAAGAGAAGAGAAGAAAAAGGGAGTAAGTAGTGGGAAGAAGAAGGAAACAAGAAGCTATAAGTAGTGTGAGAGTATACTGGAACGAGAACGGAGAACGACGTCGAAGCAAGCAAGCGAGAAGCGAGGGGCGAGGGGGAGATGTTGGGGGGGATACTGCGTAGATTGTGGGGGAATACTGGGCGGATGCTGGGCGGCACTTGCTGGGGTCTAAGGGGAGGGATCCACCCACTGTGGAAGTCGCGTGGGGCGGTGGTTGGTGAAGAAGTTGTGTGCGGAGCGCGTGTGTGGTTTGCTTGGGGTTGTTTGGGGTTGGAGGGTTTGCGCTGAGGGTTTGGAAGGGTGTCGATATCACGTGGGTGGGTGAGGGGTCAGGGAATAATAATAATATAGAGGGTTTTATTTACAGTAACCATATGACGGTAGTATTGGTACGGTCGGTATTGTAATGTATGGTATTGTAATGTATGGTAAGGTAAGGTATATAAGTGGAGGAGAGAAGGATGGATTGATTTTCTTTACACCGCTTCCTCTATTTTCTTCTTTTGAAGTTCTCTCTCCTGCTGAATAGCAAATATGAGTTTCTCTCTGCATTCAGGATCATCGAGTGTTTCACAGAGCTCTTTGGCAATTTCTTCTGAAATTAATAATTTTTCAGGATTATCTACAGCTAGTAAATCAATTGAATCATTTAATGTACCATCCTTTCGTTTCTGTACATACTCTAGCTGTTCTAAAACATTGTTACGTATTTCTGTATCTTGAGTCTTCAAATATATCTCACTGAGTAAATCCACTGGTTCATATTCTAAATGACCATCCTTAAAAAGAATTATCATATATTTCAATGAAGAAATCACTTTAATATGACAGTAAATTCTATAGAGGAGGTAAAATCCAGGAATATTTGGTAATAATGGAACTAAAACAAATGGTATTGTCAATGGCATCAATAATAAATCTCTTAAAATACCCTTCTTATGCAATTCATATTGTGATTTGAATACTGGCTTTAATGTATCTAACATAACTTCAATATTTGTCAATTTATTAGGATAATAATATGAAAACATTTCTAAATCATGACTTTTCAATTGCTTCTCTAAAATTTCATCATGTGTAACAAACAATTGATTCTCTTTATCATTTCCTTCATTTCTTTCTTTATCATCTTGCTTCAATTTACGAGTAATAAACTTTTGTGATGGTATTGACATCAAACATGTCTCAAACCATGGTATATTAGAAAGAATGTTATTGATCCAATTAACAACTTTCTTGTTGATGCTAGAATTGGATGTAGAAAAAGATTTCCACATATTAGTAGTTTTGTCTATAATCTTATTTTCTAAAGTCTTCTTACCATTAGGGAAAATACTATCATTGTACTTACAATGAATAAAAGTTTTCTTTGTTGTCAACGGTAAGGCATAAAAGTATATTCTTTTCCTTTTCAAGGCATCCTTAGAAAAACTTGACATATATCTGACTCCTATTCCAGTATTCAACAACATTGTTAAAGAACCAGTATGTGTAATCTGTTGATTCTCGGGAAGGACTGGTGTTGTTCATTTGTAAATCCAATGTGCATGCTTTATATATACGAGGCTGGGTTTATGTAATCAGAACACATTTTTTGAGTAATTGTATTTTGGAAAGGTCCGAATGGGAAACAATATGTTGTACACAATATTTGCAAATTATATATTAAATCAATAATCATTTAATTGACATTGTATCAATTGCAATTAACAATATACTTTGCTAGATTTAGAAAAGAATGGCTTTATTTAAAGACAAAAGCGAGTCCCCTTTATTTACGGGAAGATTACATTCCGAAACTCCTGTATCAACTAATGGAAGTACAACGTTAAAACCTTCTCCTGGTAACACTTCATCTAATAAACAATATGATGATAGCATAAATATTAAAAATTATTACAGTTTAAAACCAAATACAATTCCACCTTACGTACTTGATAGATTGTCTCATTATGATATCAATAAATATGAACAAGATCCTTTTGTTTCAACATTTAAAGATTCAGATGGTAATGTTATTTGGTCTGAATTTATTACAGCATTGAAAGCTCCTACAGGTACAATTTCACAAAATGAAAATTACATGCCTACAAGTGAATCATACGGTAATGTTTTGAAACCAGATTCTGGTAACATAAAATCAAGTGACGAAACTCAAAATTTAGAATCAATTGATGAAGAACGTAACGAAATTGATAAAGTTGATGATATTTTCAAAGACTATGATTTAAATTCTAAATGGAAAGGTGGTATTAGGTTGAAAGGATTGTTTGGTTCACCATCGATAATATCAAATGATTTCGATAACGAAAGTGAAAATGAATCATATTCAAGCTCAAACAGTTCAGATTTAAATGATATGAGTTTAGATTTAGAGAAAGGCCAAGGAAGGAGTCGAAAAGAAAAACTGTATAGACTCAATAGAGAAAGAGATATTAAAAAACGAGCCAAATTATGGCTTGATGAAAATAAAAAGACTTGGAAACCTAAACTTTTCCAATCAATGATGACCAATGCTTACTTACCACTGTTTTTCAGAATGTTTTCATTATGTTTAACAGCTGTGGCTCTTGGATTATCAGCAAAATTAGTTCATGTAACAAGACAGAATCATGTTCGTCAACAAGCTAGTCCCTTAATGGCATTAATTGTTCAAGCATGTTCTGTCATTTACTTGATCTATATCACATATGATGAATTCTTTTCACAACCACTAGGTTTAAGAAATCCAAGAGCTAAAATAAGATTACTCATGTTTGACCTTTTATTTATTATATTTTCAGCTGCAAATCTTTCAATTTGTTTCCAATCAATTTATGATAATAGATGGGTTTGTTCAGAAAATCTAAGTTCAGATGCTATACTTTACGATCCTGGTATGTGTGTTGAAGTAAAAGCATTAACTGCATTTTTGCTACTTGTTCTTGTTGTTGGTTGCATCAATATCAGCATATCTATCTTCAGAGTTGTTCACAATGTCTCTTACAGAGACAAGAACTGAGTCTCTTCTTCATTACTTGTCTTAAATGTCTAGGAATAATGTTCTGAGCTTCCTCGGCGCTAATATATATAATTCGCGAAAGTGGCAAAATTTAACGTATAATATTTGAAAAATTCATGAAAAATTGCCTCGCTAAGGCCTGATGCGAAATTTGGGTTTGTGGCACGTATATATTATCGTAAACGGAAATGTCAAGTGGATACAATACATCTAGACGTGGTACAACAAAGTACTATATAACTGTCCACAACTTACGCAGATAATTGCTTTGGTGGGGAAGCTATTATTAATATTATAAACAGCTATATATATGGAAGATTCGTTTTTGGAAAGTACGTGGACGAGCATTGAACCAGCTCTCAATATCATCCTTGGAGATGAGAAGGGATCTTCGTTAGACTCTTTAATGTACACAGACACATACACTAAAGTTTACAATTATTGTACAGCATCTGCAAAGAGATCTCATACAAATACCTATCATTACAACAATTCAACTGTCAGGTTGGTAGGTAGTGAGCTATATGAGAAAATTAAAAATTTCTTGAAAAATTACCTACTTAATACAAATCGAAGAGATGATGAAAGTTTCCTTCAATACTATATAAGATCATGGCAACGTTATCTGATTGGATCAAAAAAGCTTAATGATGTCATGGATTATTTGAATAGATATTGGGTGGCAAAGGAAAGATCAACTGGACATCGTGATGTTTATGATATCTTTAGTTTATGTTTATTATCTTGGAGAGATTACAAATTTTACCCAAATTTAAATGAACTCATGGATCAAATTATGGAACAAATTCAACTTACAAGACAAGGTATTGAATCAAATATTAAAGATTTAAATGTTGCTATAAAATCGTTTGTTCTATTAGGATTTGATGCAAATGATTTGAAAAAGCAAAATTTATCTGTTTATATAAATGATTTTGAAAAGAGATTCTTAACAGATACTCATAACTTTTATACTCAAGAATCTGCTGATTATTTGAATAAAAATGGTGCAGTGAATTACATCAATAAAGCGTTACAAAGGATTGATGAAGAGCTCAAGAATTTGGAAGATTTAAATGATCATACAAGAAAACCTTTGAACGATGTTTTAAACAATGTTTTGATTCAATCTCATCAAGAAAAAATTAGAAATGAACTACCAACTTTATTAGATGAAGAACGTTATGATGATATTAGAAAAATTAATACACTTTTAAAAAGAGTTCCATTGACTATTCCACCATTACTTCAAATTTTCCAAAAGTATATTGAAGATCAAGGTAATCAAGAAATTCTACAATTTAAAAATCAATCAGATGAAGAGTTTAAAAAGGCAATGGAAGCTTATCAACAAAGTTTGAGTGTCGATGATCCAAAGAACAAAATTAAACTGAAAAAACCTGTAGATGCAATTGATTCAAATAGGTATATTAAGGTTTTACTCCAAATCTATGAAAAGTTTCAAAAAGTTGTTGAAGTTTCGTTTGATAATAATGCTGCGTTCATTAAGGCACTTGATTCTGCTTGTCAAAAGATAATCAATTACAATACGATTGCGACTCCTACACCTAGAGCTAAATCGAAGACCCCTGAATATTTAGCAAAATACTGTGATGAGTTTTTGAGAGGTAAAAACGATGATATGAATATTGAAGAAATCGTTAGTGTGTTTAAATTCCTAGAAGATAAAGAAAGTTTTGAAACTTGGTATAGAAGATGTCTATCTAAAAGACTATTATTTAGTAATTTGTCTCCTGAGGAAGAGGAGAAGGAAGAAATCATTATTCAACGATTGAAAACAGCTAACTCTGTTGAATATACTGCTAAAATTACCAATATGTTCAACGATATTAGAGTCTCAAAGAGTTTGGGTGCGCAATATAAAAACTCATTATCAGAGATACCTGATCATTCTAAGCTAATCACTGATCTGGATCCAAAAATTCTTGACACGGCTTCATGGGGTAATATATTGAAAAATAGCAATGAATCATTTGTATTGCCTGAAGAGGTTTTATTGTCAGAAGAACGTTTTACTGAATTGTACAAAAGGCTTCACAATGGTAGACAATTGAATTGGCTTTGGAACAGATGTAAAATTGAGTTAAAGGCTAACATTGCCAAACCTGGTAGGCCACCATATTTTTTCACTGTCACATTATTTCAATACATAATATTGTCTTGCTTCCAAGAGGATGATGAATTGTCATTTACCACTTTATTAAGTAGAACAGCATTAACTCCAGAAGTTTTCAAAAGCAATATGCTACCATTTATTAAGAACAAACTCATAATTCAAAGTCCTCCTGGTGAGAAGAATATGACCAATAGCAATACCATATTCAAAATTGTGAAAGAGTATACTTCGAAGAAACTTAAGATTAATTTCTCTACTCAAGTAAAACAAATTGACTTTAGAGCAGAAGAAAGAGAAACCAATGAGGAGATTGCAACTCGTAAAAACGAAGTTCTGAAGGCCGGTATTGTCAGAATCATGAAAGCTAGGAAAGAATTAAATCATGAAAACCTTGTCAATGAAGTTTATTCCATCATTGACCGATTCAAACCAACCGTTGGTGAAATCAAAAAGGCAATAGGAGACTTGATTGATGAAAATTTTCTTTCAAGAAATGAAGCTGGGAATGGTTATATTTACTTATCATGATGTAGAATTATGTAAATATCCTTTCATTTATAGTTTTATTAATACTAATGTTTTATATGGCTGTTTAGATCTAACACTTACGACAGTGATCTTGTTGTGGTACAAGTAAGATAATTTCTAAATCTAAAACCTTCCCCTTTTTGGCATTAGTGCAAAGCAAGTGATTACAGTCTCTCGTATAGGTATATAATATTACGTTTTGTCAATATTAAAAAATAGAGTAGGTAATTTGTATCAAAAGGTTTACTTTTTTTAAAAAAAGTGGGGAATCAAAGGAATAACCAAATTACATTCGTCGATCGACGCAAATATATTAATGTCCCATCTCATTCAAGAACATTCTCCCACATTTTCCATGTACATTATCTTAAGGTTAAAGTAATGAATAATTTAATAACTAAGATATATAAAATGCAAATACTAAATTTCTATCACAGCTAGCTTTCTTAATGTAGAGTCATAGGAATTACTCATTTGGGTAGTTTTAATGCGGCGCGCAAAAATTTTGGTGCAAGCCTGCATTGTTCTACATGTCAGGTTTTAAATGTGTAATCTGTGATTGAACAGAAATTTAAGTAGATAACTGAATGTCAAAATTTTATCCTTTTCAACCTTTTCTCTTCTTCCATTTTACAAATAACAAATATGTCAAACTTGAAAGAATATCAAAAAGTATCTGAGGAACAACATAAGAATATTCAGGTGAATCCTTATGGTCCAAACCCAAGCGATTACCTCTCTAATGTTCGTTCTTTCCAATTGATCGAATCAACTTTAAGAGAAGGTGAACAATTTGCGAATGCGTTTTTCTCAACGGAGAAGAAGATTGAAATTGCAAAGGCATTAGATGATTTTGGTGTCGATTATATTGAGTTGACTTCACCGGTTGCTTCTGAACAATCTAGAGCAGACTGTGAAGCAATTTGTAAATTAGGATTAAAAGCTAAAATTTTGACTCATATAAGGTGTCATATGGATGATGCAAGAATTGCAGTTGAAACTGGTGTTGATGGTGTTGATGTTGTTATTGGTACCTCTCAGTTTTTAAGAGAGTATTCACATGGTAAGGATATGACTTATATTACTAAATCTGCAATTGAAGTTATTGAATTTGTTAAATCAAAGGGTATTGAAATTAGATTCTCATCTGAAGATTCATTTAGATCTGATATTGTCGATTTGTTAAATATTTACAAAACCGTTGATAAGATTGGTGTCAACAGAGTCGGTATTGCAGACACTGTTGGTTGTGCTAATCCAAGACAAGTTTATGAATTGGTTAAAACCTTAAAATCCGTTGTTTCTTGTGATATTGAATGTCATTTCCATAATGATACTGGTTGTGCAATTGCAAACGCTTATACTGCTTTAGAAGCGGGAGCAAAACTTATTGATGTCTCCGTTTTAGGTATTGGTGAAAGAAATGGTATTACCCCATTAGGTGGTTTGATGGCAAGAATGATTGCTGCAGATAGAGAATATGTTCTCAGCAAATATAAATTACATAAACTTAGAGATTTGGAAAACCTTGTTGCAGAAGCTGTTCAAGTCAACATTCCTTTTAACAATCCAATCACTGGTTTCTGTGCTTTTACACATAAAGCTGGTATTCATGCAAAGGCTATCTTGGCAAACCCATCTACTTACGAAATTTTAAGTCCTTCAGATTTTGGTTTAACCAGATATATTCATTTTGCTAACAGATTGACTGGTTGGAATGCAATTAAGTCTAGAGTTGAACAATTAAACTTGAACTTAACAGATGATCAAGTCAAGGAAGTTACTACTAAAATCAAGAAATTGGGAGACATTAGACCTTTGAATATTGATGATGTTGATTCTATTATCAAAGATTATCATACAGAAGTTTCTACTCCTATGATGGGAGCAACTGACGGTCCAGCAATTGATGAAGAGGCCAGCCTTCTTGAAAGTGTTAAGAAACCTCGTCTCAATTAAGTACATTAATACAATATTTACACTTTACAATGTATTGCATTTGTAAAAATAAAACAATCAATTTCTTATTGAGTCATTCGGTATTTCAAATAAATAATATTTCAGTAAAAAATATACGTAATGTTATAAAAAGTAAAAGGAATATATCATAATCAAGGTGTGAAATTGATTAACTTATTTAGATTTCTTTTCTAAATCTTCAATCTGCTTCTTTTGCTTTGCCAATTCTTCCTTTAATGCTGCAATTTGTTCTGCTTGGTGCTTTCTGATGTATAAGTCTTCTTGAGCCTTTTCTCTTTGTCTGAAAGAGTCGGTGGAACCATCAGATCTTGGTGCACCCGTTGCACCATCGGTGTAAGATCTGACAGAGATGATTCTTCTTGGGACTGCGGTCAATGCTCTTCTTGCTAACATTTTCAATTGGTTAAATTTGTTTGGTGTTAAACAGATGATGCAAAAGGGTAGTCCGGAACTATCCCCATTCACTCACATACATTCCTCCACACTTTTGAGCACAGCATGATAGAACTTGCCACCCGCGAAGAACGCACGATTCTGATTTGACAGCGAAGGGCTGGAGGCCCTGACAAAGGGGAACAACAACGACGTTGTCGTGGGTCAACATGTTTTTCACAACTTCAAAACTAAGATTCAATAAATAACATAGCTTGCACTTGAAAGACGGAGAATGGATTTCTCATACACATCAAATGACGTCAAGTTGGATTTACACTCTGGGGCAATCTACACGGTGCGATGGAATGAAGATGGTACTTACATTGCTGCTGGGGGTGTTGATAGAACTATAAAATTGCTGAATATGGAAAATCTAGATACTGAGATTGAAAACAACAACGATGCAGCATTTGAAGAGATCGATTCAGATGTTTTCGAGGAACAAATAGCGAATTCTGCAGTAACTTCCGTCGAATGGTCGAAACTTGAAGATTCTCAACTGATTGCATCCTCTGCGGATCATACTGCAATTATTTATGATTTGAATAAATCTGCTAAGATTAAAACTTTCCGACATCCCGAATCTGTGAATCAGTTGAGTATATCTAAAAAAGACCTTATAGTAACAGCATGTGATGATGGTATGGTGAGAACTTGGGATAAACGATCTAAATTTGCCGTTAATACTATCAAATCAAATCATTTATTCCCAATACTCACTTGTTGCATAGATCAAGATGAGAATAGAGTTTACTATTCTGGAATTGATCCAACAATCAGCTGCTACGATATCAGGAAACTAGACATGGCTTGGTCAGAAACTCATGTACACTCAAATAACGTAACATCCCTTTCATTGTCACCAGATGAATCTTATCTTTTAAGCAAATCAGTAGATAATACGGTAAAGTATTGTGATTCTAGAATGATCGAAATGAAGAATCATTCCAAACCTTACATATTTGATGGAACAACGGCAACAGATGAAGATTGGCTTATTCGTGCAAAATTCATACCCGACCCTAAAGATGAGACAGGAGAAATGTTGAATGTCATATCAGGTTCAAATGATGGCTACAGTTATGTTTGGGAATTTTCTAGTCGAAAAATAATAAACCGTTTAGATGGTCACAAAGCTGCAGTGCTTGACATGGATTATTCTGAAATAAATGATCAACTTGTGACATCTTCCATGGATGGTTCGTTGATTATTAGAAAATTGTAATAGTAAATAAAATGAAAATAAGATGTACTATATATTAAAGCTCACTTTATTACGTCGTTTATTGCGCAACTTTTCCAAAACTCGGGCCCTTTTATCATTCTCTTCAATCTGTTCTTTTATTTGGTCATTGGCTAGTTGATCAATATCGTCATATCGTCTTTTAGAAAGTGTAGCTTCAGTGACAAGCAATTTGTCAAGATTTTTTTTCGTAAATAGTGGAAGCTTCCATAATCTTTTATTTGAATCTCGAGATATGTCACTATGAATTATATCAAGCACCATACCGTCATCAAATGGTCGCAATGGCTCCTTGAAATCAGTAAGTGGAGTTTCAAAAGTACAATATTCTTCTGTGGGTTTTTCATTTGTGAACATTTTCAAAAACGGAAAAGTTAGTATATAGTCTCTAATTTTTGTGTGGTCGATAAGCTCCAAATTGTTAGAGTCTTTTG
Source organism: Pichia insulana (assembly GCA_030558495.1). Lineage (NCBI taxonomy): Eukaryota > Fungi > Ascomycota > Pichiomycetes > Pichiales > Pichiaceae > Pichia > Pichia insulana. The sequence continues at coordinate 39,993 of JAJMSP010000165.1, forward strand.
TTTCGCTTCTCATATTGTACATTTGTTCTTCAAGGGTATTTTCCAAAATTAAAGTTTCAACGAAAACCTCATTAACCTGTCCAATTCTATGAGCTCTTTTGATTGCTTGAGCTTCAATTGCTTGATTCCAAACAGGGTTAATAAAGAATACATGTGTTGCGGCTATTATAGTTAATCCATGGGATGCAAGCTTCAAGTCCATAATCAAGCAGATACCTTCTCCCTCATTTTTATTACATTTCCAACTGTCGAATCGAGCAATATTATTAGATCTATTTGAAGGTTTGATGTATGGTGCATACATAATATAGTTCATTCCAAGAATATCAAGTAATTCTGTCAAATAATAAGCTGAGTTCTCAAATTCATAAAACACAATACTTTTAATTCCCTGAATCTGGTTTTCAAGTAACCGCATAGATAAGTAATTCAACTTAGTAGACATTGTACCTACAATCTTAGAATTTCTCATTTGTAAACTAATATTTGGCAAAATGTTAGGCCTTTCTTGGGTTGATTTTAATATATTCTTTGGTTTGCCACTTGATTTACCATTTGATTTTTCATTTGACTTTTCATTCGATTCATCTCCATAAACCAACTTCTCTTCATATTTTGGATCAAATGTAGCGACCCATTCTGGTATTTGAGAAATTTGCTTCACGTCAGATATTTTGAAATTCTTTATATCTTCCTTATTTCCCAATCGTCTATGAGAAGATTTGATTGATTTCCAATATCCATTCCAAAACTCTCTTGAACTCTTTTCAATTTTCTCTTTAAATTGTTCTTCAGAACCAATGACTCTGTTTTTGTAAAAAAACTTTTGTAGAGATATTATATGTGGATATCCATAACATGCGGTGCTTCTATTATAACCCACCAGAGAATAATTTTCAATCACGATACTAGGCATATCTTCAATAAAATATGCCATCTCATGAACAGCTGATACTGCTCTCCATCTCATATTAGATAATGCAAGTTTAGAACAGTAGATTGCTTTTTGTAAAACCAATTTATCCTCTTTATCCAAGTTCTGCTCCCTCAATGAAAACACGCAAAAATTTAGCAAATTCTCAATATCTTTTATACTAAAACTCGTCCAATAAAATGTCCCCTTTTGAAGATTTGTAACCAATCTTCGAAGATCTGATTTATTGGACGGATCAAACATATAATCTATACCTTCCCGTCTAGAAGTAATCGCGTTAGTTGCCAAAACAGATATGAATAGATTTATCGTCATTTTATCATAAAATGATGGAGCAAGAAAGACTGGTTTATGGTGTAGGGGAGGAAGAGAAATATCATTCTCAACATCCTTTATGTTGTGTCTTACAATTAACTGTGATAAAAAAAATTCCAGCTGCAGTTCGATATTGTATTCATTAAGCTCAAATGGTTTTACAATAGTATCTATCCATAGTTTGGGGATTGAAACCCATGGTTGAATTTTGAAGAAATTAGTTACCATCAAACCTAATCGTTCCAGGTCTTTTTTAGCTTGAAAGGATTTTTGAACATTATATTCTTGTGAGTCATTTTCCATGTGAATATTAGTTAAACCAGATGTAGGTGTACCGCTAATTATCCACATCCTTTCATATAAAAGATCCTTTGTAAGTAGCACCGCCCTGGACTTTTTAGATTGCATGGTATGCCCCTCGTCAATGATTATTCTTTTCCAGTAAATGCTTCTAAGCACTGAATTTTTTATTTCAAATTGCTTTGAAAATACACTATTTGAAATAAGTACTATATCTTTATTTGCAATATCATGAACACTTATCTGTTGTAAAACATTTATATTTTGACACGTTTGAATTTCTGAAACGTTCAAAAAATCCTTTTCCACATGTTTATTGATTTCAACTCGCCATTGATGGAACAAGTTATCTGGTAATACCACCAGTGTTGTAGAAACTAAGTAAAATCTCTTATAAAGTGGATCATTATATCTTTCAGAACACCTGGTTTGCCTTGAATTCATTGGTATGCTAATGTGATCAAAATAACCAACTTTACCCTCTAATTTTTGAACAATACTAGTGGGAAAATCATCAATAAATTCTCTCCATGGAATTGATTTTTGGATAACAGCTTCAACGCAGTAATTCAATAAACTATGTGGAAGTTCAGTCTTCTTCTGAACGTTGGATTGACAGGCAGGAAATTCTGAGATCTCAAATTTTGAAAGACAAATTAAAGCTAAACAAATACACGTCTTTCCCAAACCCATACTCTCTGCTAATATACCCCCTCTAGGAGGCATATAAGTAGGAGGGTTTAAGACAGGCAATATGGTTTTCATGTTGAAATATGTATTGTTTTTTACTTTAAGTATATGAGGCATCAAATTTAGACTATTGTTATTTTCTCGATCAATCATCATTAGTACTGACCTCTTTTGAAAGTTATACAGCTTGCTCCTAAATCCTGCAATTTCTTCATTTTGAACCAAATTAAAAATATGGTGAGTATGAGTATTCTTGATATCAACATGTCTGAATGTGGGCGATTCTATCTGATTGTAGATATTTGTGAGTCTCTGTTGAAGATTTTGTGTTTCACATGGCTTGATTTTTCTAGAATAACATGCTTTCTTATTTATCATTCTGCTGAAATGATAACTAAGTTCACTATCATCAATGGCGGTAAGCTTGGGCCCAGCCGAGAAGAACTTTACAAATATGACCTCATTGGTTGCAATGTATTGAAAGAGGTTTTGCGGATTGGATAGATTGAAAGCTCGAGGATCATAATCAGTTATTACCAAAAGATTTTGTAAGCCTATGAGTGTTTGCTTCTGCAACCACTGATCTGTCCTTTTGAACTTGAAGTATTTTTTCCGGTAACTTTGTATAGATTCAATATGATGACTGTCCTCTGGGAATAAATAAACTCTGACCACTGCTATTCCTCTTACTTTGTCAAAAACTCTATACGTAAAACGACAATACGCTTTCCGTACAAGTAAAACTAGAGACTCTAACACAGGAGATAAACCATCTATTTCAGTGAACGGAAAATCAAGCCACTTCCAATCTGGTTCTGCTAAATTTGGGCTCGTTCCTGCTGCTGGCAAGCCTGGAAAATCAGTGATGAACAGGACACCGAAAGGAACAAAATTGTTCAAATCATTCACAATTTCAATGACAGAGCGCAAGTCATTTGGTAATTTCATGTCTCTCTTAGTCTGATGCCATATTCTGCTTCCTGTATTGTGAATATAGCTCTTTGTCGTGCTTCCAGTAAGAGCACAACATATTTGCGCCATTACAGTTGAAAAAAAGCATATTCGCCTTAATCCCCAGCAATAATATTACCCCCGCTTACCTAAGCAGCGCGTTAGAATTCTTCATTTGGAAATGATGATAAATCTCAAAATCGACAAATATACTCGAGATGAATTCTGTATTGCAATAATATTCAGATTGTTTTAGACAGTGAACCATCATCTTTTCAAACAATGTCTACTGTTTCCAAGGCTATATTTACCAAACTACTAGCTCCAAATAAAGAGAAGCTTTTAAAATTGGAACAACTACAATGCCAGGTGTTTAGAACAACATTCAATCCTCACAAATTGAAAACAGGAGCAAAAATCTTATCCGCTCCATTGAAAGGACAAACGTTGGCTAACTATTATGGTCCTACTGACTTTCCTTCTATCGCTAAGATGGCAAAGGCTTTAAGTACTCCATCTTTCACTGTTATCAATGAACCAGAACAATACAGAGTCGAAAGAGTTGAAGATCTTAAAAGAAGAGGAAAGGGTTCACCTAAGAAAATCAGGGAAGCTTCAAGTGGAGGTAAAGGTAAGAAGAAGAAATAAACAATTTAGCATTCATACGGCCCTGTATATATACGATACTTATAGATTTTCATTTTGTAAAAACCCGCCAGTAATTGGTTCTAGTCACGGATATTTTCATCGTAACCCTAAAACATCTGCTTATAATGATAATCATCAATCATTTCACCAATCAAAACCCGTCTCATAATGCTAGTTATTGATATTTGACTCCAGTTATGTTTAACTTCACCAACAGTGTGTTCATCTCCATCAAGTCTTGATAATTGTGGATTATTCAAGTTGAATAGATTGAAGCTGTACATCGCATTAATGTGGCTGCAATATATTTCCTTGATCGTAATTGGCCTTGTTTTTAGTGTTAATTTATAGTTGATTGTTTCAAACAAAATACCGCCTGGAATTCTCTCATTGTTTTTGAGTTTTAGCAAAAGAACTACAATTGGAAAGTGATTAACCAATATAAGCGTGTAGCTCAAAACAATAGTAAAATATAGGGTGATTAGCCGGGTGACCACAAACGTTAAATAAAACGCAAACACTGTTGGAAGAAGATAGATGAGTATGCTAAAAACAATAATGCCTAACATCAATTGATCAAATTCATAATCGTTGGAATCCACTCTATTTCTTAAAACATTATATTTTTTGCCGTAAAAAAGTCGAAACAATGAACTAATAATTGCAAGCTGCCAATGATACAATCTTGTACATGCAATGTAAAATCCATTGAGATTCAATAATAGAACAGTACTAAGATCTAAGATTAAAGAGACAAACAATGATAAACCTCCATACCTTGCAACATACATAGAAAAGGCAAAAAGACTGTCGAAACTTTCCGAAAACCACTTTAATGTAGTACTCTTCCAAAAATGCAATACCCAAAATATCAGTTGACCGAAAAATGATGCAAGTTCATTGTTTAACTTGAAGCCAGCCGGAGAATGCATCAACCAAATCACCAAATTTTCTATGCCTCTTTCAAACATTAAAAGTGCTTTTTGTGCTCCCTCACAAATAGCAGTTTTGTGATCAAACATGTATCCATACACAATATTACCCAAAAGATAATCATTAACCATCAACCACACTGTGTTATAAAACTTAATGTATTCACTAGGAGAAAACTTTGCATTTCTGATAATCGAGAACTCACTCTCCTCTTTGGAGACTTTCAATTTCTGAAAAAGCCAAGGTAAATAGTACAACTGTCTTATTCTCATATTGGTTTGATGAATGAAGTATGATATATATGTTAGGGATATAGCTTTTTCGTTCTTCAAGTAGCTACTGTATGAACTATATTTTATGTGAATAAAAGGCTTTGTGAGAATACAGCTCAGTATGAAACAACACCTTTGAATGAAAGTGCAATATATATAGTTCATTATGCTCAAAAGTGCACAACTATATTTGTACAGCTTCCACCTATGTAATTTCAAAATGTTTCCATTAGTATGTAGTCTGGATCGTATATAGTTAGTGAGATTGATAATCCTGAGAACATCTCTCATTCCAATCTTAGATGGTTTGCGCTGATTTGTAAGATGATACATTAATTTGGACCTATATTTGATTCTGATTTTTGTGCATTCTTCAATCTCTTCAATACAAGTCGTATCATCGTCATTCCAGAATATGTTTATTGTAATTGGATCAAGTGAGAAATATTCAAGCTTCCACGAGTTTGGTGGTTTAAAATAGACTATGTTATGAAAATTGTCTAATACAGGTTGTTGAAGGTTGAAGTTGTACTCTTCAATTTGTTTATTGAGTTTCTTGTTTCTGAAATTGATGCAACCAATTATCTCAATTTGTTTCACAAGTCCTTTATCAACTTCACAAGGTCTATACACATCTCGCTCAATGACATCAATGACGACGTAAGTAAACTTATCAATTTTATAGCCCAATATCACATACTTTCCATTACTATCTTCGAGATTTATATCATTGGGCCAGTAAATCAAAATTTTGTTCATTTTACAACTGTTTCGGTCTAGATGTGTCAATTGCGATTGAATTACGTCTGTTGAACGCCAACGTTGGAAGCTTTAATAAATTATAATCTATTGAATTGAAGAAAAGAGTTCCAGCTATTAAGTAAATCTCAAAGTAGATAGTTGACAGTGTCAAACTGATAAGCAAAAACCTGAACACAAAATTCTTGAGGATAAAAGCTTTGCAAATATTTGATATGGCCAGTGAAATCAATACAAGAAAATATAGAGTAATTCTGATGATCAATGTTTCTCTATACATAGAACAAACAGTCTTTACAACAGGATTCCCGTAACTTAATCTTTCTCACAATTGGTAAACAGGTTATACGTGTACTAGGAAGAACATTTAGTAGATCGTTGTATGGGCATGCTGGCCTGTATGATGGTTGCACTAAACAACTTTAAAATTTTAGCGGTAATGGAGCTTTAAGAATCCGAGGCCTGAGTGTGTGTATATTATATAAAGAGCCCCACATTGAATTTCTGTTCATCACATAAACCATTGATTTGAAAGTATGATTGATGATTTTGACAAAGGTTTTAGGATCGAAGAAGTTCAATTACAGTTTGCATTAAATTCCAGTCTTTGCAAATTGTTGGTGAGACACAATCATGCTTTTCTTGTTTTGAAATCTGGCACTATACATCGGATCAACTTGGACTCACCACAAGATATTGTTACAATCCAACTGAGTTTATCAGTTGGATGTTTTATTGAAGACAGCTGGATAGATACAAAGGGATACCATCTAATTGTGCGCAGTTCAAAGAATGATTATTATTACATTAACAAACAGTCTATCAAGTACCACACCTTAACAAAACTTAGGGGCTTGAACATTAATTGCATCATTTTTCTAGAATCTACTGTTACTGCAGACTGTACAGGTCCAGTACTTATATCAACTAGGAATAGTTTGGTATTAGAAGCCTGTATTATTGCATTTAAAGAAATGTACCTCAAATCGCTTATTAAAAACAAATATTCAATTCTTCATATTGTTCAAAGCTCAGAACGAAATGACAATGGCACACTAACTTGCGTCATCGATCTCTTTACTTTGGATAGAAAACTTTTATGCTTTAATACAAAAATACCAGAGCAGCCATCATTTAATACATCTGTTTTCCAAAGTCTTGCGAAATCTGATCCAATTGCTATAGACCTTGATGGATTGACAAATATTTCAAGTTACGGAAGTCCCCTTTCTTACATTCAAAACTCAAGCTTGTGCATTACTGACTTTGCTATTACCGATGTACAATCATTTAAGCCACGACAGACATACTTACCTTTTAAAGTTCAATCTTATATATTGACAGACTATTACATCCTCTTTTTGGAAAAAGATAATAAACTAGTGATAATGAATAAGTTTACTCTTGAATTGATTAATACTGCTGATTTAAGCTATTTAAACGATTTGGTGATAGGACTTTCGTATGATGAGGTGCAACAAACTTTTTGGATGTATTCACAAGAACATGTTTACGAGATTCTGATTGACTTTGAAAAAACCGGTGTGATCGAATCACTAGTTTCTCAATGCAGATTTGCAGAAGCGTTAAAGGTTGTGAATGCAGGATCTGGCAATGAGGTAATAATAAATTTCATTCTGAAAAGTGAGGCATATGACCTTTTGAGGCAACATAAATATGAAGAAGCAATTAATCTCTTTGTTAAAACTAATGAGAATATTGACAGAGTAGCTAGAAAATTGATTGATTTGGAGGATCGTACTTTGTTGAGACATTATCTCGCCAAAAAATTGGAAACCTTTACAAATCAATTCAAGGCACAAAAGATTGTACTAACAAGTTGGATATCCGAGCTTTACTTACAAGAATTAAATGAGCTAGAATGCGCAACTTCTTATAAGAAAAAGACACTTACAGATAAACCTCTGCCCAAGTCACCAAATTATGAAAATATAGAGAAGGAGTTTCATCAGTTTTTAATTTTGCATAAAGCAGAGTTAGATCGAAATACAATTTTTGAACTAATTAAAACTCATAATAGAGCAAGCGATTTTTTGTTTTTTGCAACTTTGATGGACAATTATAGAAATTTATTAAAACATCATATATTCAATCATTCTTGGGATAAGGCATTGTCGATTTTGCAGCAAAAGAAAGACTACAGTCTTGTCTATAGTTCTGCAACAGTTCTTTTATGCAATTCTCCAAAAGCTACAGTGGATACTTGGATTGATATGATTGATGGTATTGAACCGTTGAAATTGTTACCTGCCCTTTTGAGTTACCACAAAATGATTGCCACTCCTCAAAACATAGATATTACCCACAATCAAGCCATAAGATTTTTGAGTTTTTTAGTATACGATAGACAACTAAGAAGCAAACTTTTGTTGGATGCATTGTTCTCACTTTTAATATCTTATCAAAAATTAGAGAGTGAAGATGTTATAATTACTCATCTGAATCACTTACAAAGTATGAAGTCAAAGGCCTGGTTTGATTATAATTATGACTTGATCATGCGGCTTTGTTCAAAGCATAATAGAACTAGGTCGTTAATTTTTCTGTTTTCCATGGATCAAAAATTGCGTCAAGCTGTGAGATTGGCACTTGATAATGATTTGTTAGAAACTGCTATTCAAATTGTAGATGATGCTGCTTTGGAGAATAGAGAAAGAAAACATTTGTGGCTACAGATTAGTAAAAAGTTGATATCTAAAGTTATCGTGAACAAAGAGTTTGTAACACAAAACAAAGACACGATTTTCTCTGATACACTCAAGTTACTTTCCACGAAAACTGATAATGATGGAATTTATGTTGTTTTACAATATCTTATGAGAAAGTGTGATTTGTTAACTATTAATGATTTGTTACCTTTATTTCCAGACTTTATTGTGATAGATAATTTTAAAGATGCATTAGTTGAGGCTTTGGAAAGACTATCGGATGATTTGAACGTTCTGTCCGTGGAAATGACCAACACAATTAATGATTCTACAAATGTACGACAGAAGATATCTGAATTTCAATCTACAAACTTTCAAGTAATAAGACCTTATGATTCTTGTGAACTTTGCCATAAAATTTTGGTTATCAGAAAATTCATTGTATTTCCCTGCAATCATGCCTTTCATCAAGATTGTTTAGTCAAGAGGATCTTGACTTCGAGTGACTACAAATCTAAAAACTCCTTGCTACAATTGCAAAAAGAGATTAAAAACAGTGGTAGAAACCCCAAGAAAATGATTGGTATTAAGTCGGAAATAGATAGACTAGTTTCGTCTTCGTGTTGTTTGTGTTCTGATATTAAAATCGGGGAGATTGATGAGCCGATTATACAACCTGGTGATAAGGAAATTGATTCGTGGAAAGTGTAACATTCAAATTTTTCAAATATTGTAGCAGTTAGCTAACAGTAAATTTATTAGAACATATAGAAAGATGATTTAATTATTTTTGTACTATATAATGAAGTAGATACTTTAGAAACTAAAGAGCCAATTACCAAGAGGATGCTGCTGCTGCATCTTCAGCACCTTCTGCAGCCCAATCATTAGATTCAGCACCTTCTGCAGCCCAGTCCTTAGCATCGTCTTCTGCAGCAGCCCATTCTTGTGCATCACCTTCAACTTCACCTTCTTCAGTGATTTCTTCTTCTTCAGTTGCTTCAACAGTTGGCTCTTCTGGATCTCTGTAGAAGTATAAATCTGGCATAACAGACCATGGTTCGGATCTGTTTGGAAGAGTACCTCTTAATCTTAAGACTTCTCTTGCTAATAACCACCAGATTAAACCAATGGAGTGCTTACCCTTGTTATTACATGGAATTGCAATATCAACAAAGTCAGATGGAGAGTCAGAATCACATAATGCAATAACTGGAATGTTAACGTAAGAAGATTCCTTGATAGCTTGTGCATCAGTTCTTGGATCGGTAACAATAATTAATCTTGGTTCTTTGAAAGTCTTAGTGATATAGTTAGTGAAAGAACCTGGAGTAAATCTACCTGCAATAGCAGAAGCACCAGTATGGGAAGCAAACTTCAAAACAGCTCTTTGACCTAAAGTTCTAGATGAGATAGCAACAACATCGGATGGGTTTGGAACAGCTGCAATAACTCTTGCAGCTAAAACAATCTTTTCCCAAGTCTTGTGAATGTTGATGATGTTAACACCATCAGCTCTGGTCTTATAAACATAACCAGTTTGATGAACCTGTAAAATAACAATGCAAATGTTAGTATATATTTCAATTTATTATTTGATTACAGAAAATCTATCACTCATTAACGATCCAATTTATTATTTGAAAGTTTAACTCGGTGAATATCTGTTATAAATAAATCTATTTCTGCATCCAGATGTGAAAAAGCGAGTTAGGAATCAATTAATGAATAATTAGGGTGGACAAATTGCAAAACAATCAATATTTCATATAGCTTGTAATTCGTTTTATAATATGTAACATGGATGATATATTAAATTGATCATTATTTGATAGAGTCTGAAGATTATCAATATTGAAATGAAATGATACATACGTTAGCGTTCTTAGAACCAAGATGTGCGTTTGCAGCAATCAAGAGTTGTAAATCTTCTTGAGTTAAGGAAAAGTCAGCCATATTGTTATGAATGTGCTTGGTCTATGTGTATTAGAAGTCCAAAAAGCCTGGCAAAATCTTGAAAAAATTGATATTTCACTATATCCATCTCCACATAGAGCGATTTTGGAATTTGACAAAAGGGAAATCGACAAGACGGGTAGGTGGTGAGCGTGACTGTGAATGCTGGTCGATTGCCCAATCGAGCCCACCGACGCGCACAGTTTTTGCAAGTCGAAATTTTCGTGTCAGGACTCGAAAAAAAAGATAAGAAAACAGAGGCGCAAGCCCTAGACGCAAACACGTGACCAGAGCAGGAGGGGAGGGGATGGCTCATTTTTTTGCAATCTGGATTTTATTTTTTCTTCAAGTTGAGAAAAATCGAAATCGAACCGAGTTCGCTCAACGTTTTCGGAATTACGGGGTAGAATTCCAACGTGCATCCAGTGTGTGGATTTATCGGATTATGGAATGGGGATCGTGCGGAAAGAATGTTTCATCATCATTCAATTTCGATGGAGATTGGTAATCAGTTTCATCTCCAAAATTTATATTGATCACAGCCATTCCATATCTGATCAGTCTCCCTTGAAGTTTAGTTTTGTACCTGTCGAATTTCACCATTTATTTCCATTGTTATAGTAAGCATAGTATCAATTTATCAAGTATCAGAACTTTCAGGTTTCGTTTTGCCTTTTATTTATGTTCTTTATTGGACAATACTGATTAACTGAGATTCACTCCTATATTCAATAAAATTTAATAATTGATATATTAAAATGTTTGATGATATGTCAATTAAAGATTATACACATGCTGTCGGAACGTTTCTAAAGGATTTGCCCATAGTTATACTGAGTTCTTGGAAAACTCGAAGGAGGGAAACTACATTACTTAGCGGCTATATTACATTTGCAATTACACTACTTTTCATAGCATTACTCCCTAAATGGAATCGAATATCTAACTATATTTACTCAAAATTTTTACAATTTAACCGACATACAAACTTGATCCCACTGTCTAATACATTTTTTTTGAGAATAAACCCAATGTCTGCTCAAATGATTTTATTTTGGACTATCACATTATTTACATTGGTTCTTTTCAAGGCAGAAAATAATCAAGCATTTATAGCTGCAAGATTAGGAAGAGTTCCTGTTTATTGTTTACCGACAGTGCTTTTTTTAACTTTAAGACCTTCTCCATTACCAGATGTTCTTTATTTATCTCTACTTCCTGTTCATAAATGGTTGTCACGAATAGTGGTTGTACAAAGTCTTCTTCATACAATTGCTTCCATTCATATAATGCATCTGAGAGGTACAATGATCAAAATGGGAAGAACAGACAATGTTTATGGCCTCGTTGCCATGGCTGCATTTCTTATAATAATGTTCACCTCATTACCATATGTTCGAAGGAAATTTTTCAATTTTTTTTACATCAATCATTACATATGTACATGGATTGCTACAATTACACTTTACTTTCATGTAAGGCCAGGAATACCCTATCTCACTGCTTTAAATATAGCTATTTTACTCTTTCAAATATATTACAAATTAACTATGTCTACAATTACCAGTATTGAAACAATAAAGATTTCAGACAATATGGTTGTTGTTCAACTACCGAATTCAGCGTTGAAAAGATCATATAGTTTACCAGGCTGTCATATTAGACTGATTGATTATGATACAAGACATAGCAAATTTTACAATTACCTAAAGCATTTCGCTATACCCATTCAGCATCCATATACTTTGGCATCATTGCCAGTTGATAAGAAACAAAAACTTGTTGTTAGAGTTGGAAGATATAAGTTAGATGATACCAAAAAATATTTCATAACTGGTGCTTATTTACCACATTTATCATTTATTCAAGAATTGCCTAAACTCAATAGTAGCTCATCCATTCAAGTTGGAAATCTGAATTCTCTTTTAGTTAAAACTAAACTAAAAAAATGTTTAATAGTTGTTGGTGGGTCTGCAATCAGCTTTGCGCTTCCTATTTTACGTGTTTTGAACTACAATGGTGCAATGGTTAAAATTATATGGGTAATTAGGGATCATGAGGATCTTAAGGTGTTAGATTATTTCCAAAACTATCTTATCAATGATGATTGTATCGATATTTTTATAACGGGAAAGTATACCTTATCAGAAAAAGTCAATTTCAAGGAGGCCTTGAATGATCTTCACAGAAGAAAAATGGAAATGGAAATTCAACAAGAAAGTGAAATTTTAAGTGGTGGTTATTCAATTCAAGGTATTAATCGTAAGTTAGAATCAGCTAAAGAAACACCTCCATCTTCTAATTTGAAGTTCGAATCTAAAGCGGTTGAAATTTCAGAAATTTCAAGCATTTCATCAGAAGAACATCAAAATATGGATGAAACAACACCTTTAGTTTCTGAAACAGTTGATTTGTCATATGGTAGCTCTTTACTATTAGATTCTTCGAAGTCAAGAAGTAAAAGTTGTATCGAGTTAAGAAATCACCATCAAAATCAAACTAAAAATGATTCTTATAAAGAGGAGACCATTGATATTGAATTGAATGAATCTAAGATTTACAAAGAAACCTTACCTGTTGTGCCACCAAATGTCTTATCTCAACCTTCTGCAGGTATGGGATATTCAGATAATACAGAAACAGAACCTAATCAAACCGAAAGACATCTGGCATCACGGGAACAATCAAACAAACTCAAGTTCAAAAGATCGATGAGTAAATCTTTTGATCCAATAAGACTTAAGGAAAGAAGAGCAAGCTTCAATACTGTCAATCCAAGACTTTTCAAAAAAGCCGATTCCATCAATGGATCATCTGCTTTGTATGATGATCTTGAAGATTATTGGGTGTTGAAAAGCTCATTTTCTAGGATTGAATTTGGTAGACCAAAACTTGGTTTGTATTACTATAGTTGGTGTATTGGATCATCGTGTTCTGGCCCACTTATAAGCTTACAAACAGGTGAATCAATATGTTATAATTTGAAAGATCCTAAGGCAATTTACAAGGAACAACATAATGAACTTTACTCTAACGATACTTTCATGGCTAATCGAAAAGCACGAATGAATGAAAAAAATGGTGAAGTTGATGATACAATTTGGATTATTGGTGCTGGTCCTAGTGGATTAGTGGATAATGTGCGTTTATGGGCAAATGATTGTGGTTTTAGCTTTCACGAGGAAAGTTTCATTGTATAGATTCCTTTAGCTTGATTCGTTAGTATTTGAAATAAGTCGGGCAACTTTCGCATAAAAAGGGGAGCAAAATTAGAAGCTTAAATAACGTCTTTCTATGATATAATGTGGGTTAGTCAGTCACACAGTCTAATACCCTAGAGGTACTCTTTGCTACCATTGATTTAATTCTTATCATTATATAACAATGCCTTGTCCTTCCAGTAATGATGTCTCCAAACAGTTAACCTTGAAAGAAAAGTTAGATGGCCGAAGGTTGATCGAACAATCGGGAACAATGTTAACTAACAATACCAGGAGTTACGGACCTATAAGTGAACGATTTCTACCTATAAAGGATGGTTCGCCTGATAGAAAACTTTTTCATTCAGTTCAAAATTATCAAGCTATTAATCTATCACCCCCTTTTAACTTAGATGACAATATAATGGGAGCAGGTATTAGCACCTTAGGCCCTAGAAATATCTCAGAAGTTACTGACCTAGAATCCGCAAATTCAGTTTCTGAATCTATTATAAATACAAGAATATCAAAAGAGCTTGAAAACCAGGTTGCTTCTGCATTAGGTCTAAATACACAAAGACTGTTGAATTTTAAAGCGCCTAAAAGTCCCAAAAAGCAAGGTCTTTCAACTTCCGAGTTTAATGAGCCTGCACTACTTTCTCTAAAAAATACGACAACAAGTAAGAAATTCAATACAAAAGATGTGCCTGAAGTTCCATTCAAAGTTTTAGACGCACCGGGTCTCCGAAATGATTATTATTCTAATCTTGTATGCTCGGCACATCATTCCGATCATATAGCAGCAGGTTTAGGTTCATTGGTTTATATTTGGAGTGAAAAAGATGGAACAATACCTTTGAAGCCATTTGGTACTCAGATTGTTTCGGCTTTATCATACAGTTCAGATGATTACCTTGCTGTTGGGACGAAAAATTCAAAAATATTCATTTATCATCCTACTTCGGTTCATGTTTTTACGCACTTTGATCTTCGAACAAATAAAAGCATTTGCTCAATCAAATGGGTACCTAATACACACTATTTTTTTATAGGAAATGATGTCGGGGAGTTAAGTCTTATAGAACTAGTAGTTAAGGCTGAAAGAAATACCAATCCGCCAAAGGTAATTGGATTTTTGCAACTCAAGGTAACTTTTAAATGTGCACAGCAGCAAATTTGTGGAATTGATATCAATCCGATATGTAAACATCTTGCAGTTGGAGCTAATAACAACTGTAGTTCAATATGGGATATATCAAATCTTGAAGTGCCGGTGTTGTTGTATACGTTGAAACACGATGCTGCCGTCAAAGCTGTTGCATTTTGTCCATGGGTTCCAAATCTTTTGGCTACCGGCGGTGGTACTAGGGATAAACATATACGCTTTTGGCACATTACATCGGGAACTTTAATTAGCAAGCATAAAACAAATGGCCAAGTAACGGCTATTGTCTGGTCTAGATCTAAAAAAGAGATTCTTGTTACGTTTGGATTTAGTGACACAGGAGAAAGAAACAATATTGTGGCAGTTTATGCTTATCCATCTCTGGAGCTGAGAATTAAAGTGAATGCACCTGCAGATCTGAGAATCCTTTCAGCCGATATATCCAATGATTGGAAATCCGTCTGTGCCTCTATCAGTGATCAATCTGTCAGGATATTTAACGTATGGGAAACTAATAGTAATCTCAAATTGGGGGTATATGACAAGGGTATTTATGGAAGTGATATTATAGAAACAGAAGAAGGGATAAACACTGATTTTTTTGAACTAAGGTAGCTCGATAAGTTAAGCTGGAATACCATCAAAGTCACTTTTACTAGTCTCATTCATTAATTTTTTCCAATGTCTGCGGTTTCTGTGAACATCTAATCGTTGAAATTGCATTAGAATAAGCAGGAGGAATAGAACAAATGCAACAGCCGCACTTGGTGAAATCATTCCTGCAAAAATTCGCCTGGATATAATATTTTGATATGGACAATTCTTATTTAGACCCTCTACCCAACAATCCCTGGTTGAAAGTGAATTTAAATTAAGCCATATATAGTTTTCATTTTTAGGGATCATATCAACTATATTTGTATTCTCATATACATTTGATGGTAAGACCAACTCATAGGAGCCAACTTGTAATTTACAATATGCTGCTGCTCTCATATAATTTCTGGGTTCATCTCCCCAAATGAAATCGGAACTATTATGTGAATTTTGACAAAGAAACATCGCTTTTCTCGTGCAATCGACTGCCATCCATCCAAACCTCGTCATAACGGCGCATCGGTTATCAAATTCAAGTTGGTCACCTTCATGAATGTCATTTAGTTCGGTCAAGTTGATACTAGAATTTGTATATTGCAGTTCTGTAATATAAGCGGGGCTTGTAATTAAATCTCCGCCCAACAAACCGTCAGGAGCAAACAAATTCGGAATATCTAGCTCATCAATTTTAGTCAATGTAGGTTGGAGAGGGGAAAATGCCCAAGATGAAAATTCTAAATATGGAGATATTTCTTTTAAGTCTGTAAAAGAGTGATTAATAATAGAATTATAACCAGAGATGACACCGTTCCAAAAATTTTTATAGCTGAATGGAAACTCTGGAGAATCGTATCTGAATGAAATTGCATCACGCCTGGAAGTTTTCACAGTTGAGTTGGGACTGCCATTATTTGCAGATTCAAACTCAGTTGAAACGATAAAGTAATCATTCAAGACAGCTTTTGACAAATTGTCTGTATCAAGTGTCGATGCTACAAAAAAATAATCGTTGTAAAAACTTAGTTGACGTATCGTGGTATCAGGTGTTAAGTTATTTTCCAAAATTATAACAAATACTCTCATAACATATTTGAACAACATTGTATGAAGAGTAGGTGTACCAAACACAAGGAATTGTACAGGAGTAGCCAACTTGTCTATTTGTGACAGAATATCTAATGAAGTAACATTCGATCTGGTATATTTTTCATCAATTGTATTGTTGGATACTACATTTATTGAATGAAGTCGCAAAAGAATAAACATTGAATTTATATTGATATCACTATTAGTTCGCTTGATGAAAGAATTGAATTTGTCTGCAAGAGTGTATAGGTTAAAATCTTCTGTGATACATTCAGAATTACTTTTCTCCAACATAGATTCAAAAATTTTTGATTGGGAACATAATAACCAGCTCTGTGTTGCTTCATTATAATAAAGATCAAGCAAAAATGTTTGAACTCCAACATTGAGTAGTATATCTAACGACTCTAATGATGAGGAATTGTACCCCAAAGGTTCAAACAAGACATTCTGAAGAGATATCCCAGTACTAACAGTATCCATCACAGAAGAATTAGCTGCGATATCACGCTGAGCTCGTATTGCATTTGCTCTGTGTGGTGCAAGTATTGGCCATGTGATGATTTGGGCTTGCTCACTCAATGCTTTCCAAGATTGCTCAGCAATTTCTTCATTGGATATCAAAATACCTAGTGTTCCCCGTAGGAAAAAGTAAAGAAATGCCTGTATAAGGAATATTTGTTGCATGAATGATTCATTAGAGTTGGAAAAGAAAAATAACGAAGTTGTTACATACATTGGACTCTGAACCGGACTTAAAGAACTAAATTGCACGGAAATCAACAACACTGTCACGTGATTTTGTCAGGAAAACCTTATGAAAGCTAATCAATATATTGTTTGAAGTTTCTAGAAAAACTACTGTATTCGGATAAAGCATTTAATAATATTATTTAGCACTAAATCTACTCTTTGAATGAAAAATTGCATTTAAAATAATTTCAGATCGGAGTTTAGTTTATTCACCGGTTTTTATGAAATGTATAAATTGATTCAATTTCACGTCGCTCTATATTATTTATAAGATCCAACCCGATAGATCAAATATTTAAGTTCTACAAGAAATTAAGATCAAATCAATGTCATCAATACCTACTTTGCTAGACATTGCGTCATCTTGTATTTTCACTCTCACAATAAGAAGATACTTTGATGATGTTTCAGCTATTGTTAACTATCAATTCATTGATGAAATCTTCCATTATCCTCAATTCCAGTTGATTTATGAAGGCGATTATCATACATGGGATCCTAAAATCACCACCCCACCGGGGTTATACTATTTGACGGTATTACTTCTCAAACTACTGAAACTTGATCCTACATTAGAAAATGCAAGGTTTATCAATTATTTAGGTGGTTGCATTTTAGTGTCTCTAGTATATCTCATCAGACAAAAAGTTAGATCACCAGGTTTTACTTCTGCTTCCATTCTTTTGAATCCACTTTTAGTTTTATTTTACTCATTATACTATACTGATGTATGGTCTTCAACAATTATTGTGGCGGCATATGCTGTAATTGTATTTAGACCATTTAATAACCTTGTCATCACTGCGTGGTTATCTGCAGCTTTAGGACTTTTTTCATTAACATTCAGACAGACCAATATTGCATGGTGTGTATTTCTTCTTGCTGTAATCATTGATGACAAGGTCAAGGATGATGATCTTTACAAATATCAACAAGGTCACGGTGATTTCATTATATTTTTAAAAGCAGCAATTAAAAATTATGGTGTGTTGATTCCATATGCAATAGTAGGAGTTATATTTATACTCTTTGTTTACTTCAATGGAGGAGTTCCATTAGGTGATAAAGACAATCATATGGTAGTTCCTCACTTAGCTCAACTATGTTATTGTGCCACATTTATTACTCTATTCACGGTACCTATTTGGTTCTCATTCGATATATTTAGTGATTATATTACTGATAATTTGTTCAGTATTCAAGCTCTATTTTTCAATGCTGCTTGGATTCCAACGTTATACATCATGATTGAAAACTTTACCATTATTCATCCATTCATTCTTGCGGATAATAGACATTATACATTCTATCTCGTAAGGAAATTTATTACAAGGACTCAAAACAGCAGACTTGAAATCATTCCCATTTACCATTTTTCATTCTACATTATTTACAAACTATTCATTCAAAGCTCAAATATTGGACAGAAAAACAACAGAAGTGAAGCTTCACCAATTCTATTCATCTTCTATATTTTCTCCACTTTTGTATCTATCGCTTTATCTCCGTTGATCGAACCAAGATACTATATTCTTCCATACATTATTTTCAGATTATTTGTGAGACCATTGGATAAACCTATTTTTAGCAATTTTTATTTGAAAAAATACAATACAGCATTGAGGTATACAGGGGAACTTGTATGGTTATGGTTTTGGACACAAACTATTTATACCATTTTTTTGAACTATACTTTTCCATGGGCAGATCTTGATACACCACAACGTATTATCTGGTAAGTTCTTTGAAGCGGGGTAATGAAAATAAATCAATACTGAATTTTGTCGCCACGAATTTGTTTCCAAATTGGGAAGGCCGAAGTTCCCCAAGTTTCAGGTTTTCAGGAATGTCTTTAGCATGAAATAATTATTTGTTTATAGATTAAATCTTAGTTTAAATTTTTGAAACTAAACTTAAAAGAAAATGTGTATAATGTTATGCAATATCGGGAATCCCAAACATCCTTTAATATTAGGATCCAATCGAGATGAGTTTTTCGATAGACAAACAAGGCGGGCTAGCTTTGTTACTCCGGACATTGTTATGCCTATTGATTTACAACGAGATGAGCATGGTACTTGGATCGGGATAAATAAAAAGAATGGAAGGTTGTGTGTTTTGGTGAACTATTATGAGGAGACTTTTCCGCATCAATTGGGTCTTTTATCACGAGGTTATGTATCACGATCATTTTTAAGCTCTGAGATGCAGCCATTAGAGTGGGTTGAATCCATCAAGAAAAAGACCAATAATTTTAAAACTATTGGAGCATTTAGTATGTTTTTTGGAATAGTTAGACCAAATGTGGATTTGAGAGAATCACTATTTGTCATTTCCAACAGAGAAGCGGGTGTGATTAAACCATTTTCTGATAATTCACGTCAAGTTTTTGGATTGTCCAATTGTTCAATTTTACAACCATGGCCTAAAGTTTTGCAAGGAGCAGATATGTTTTCCAAGCTCACTACAAGCACGGAGCCTGCATCAGCCATAGCAGCTACAGTTTTTAATCTTATGTCGCAATCTGTCAAGCGAAATCCAGAATTTGATGACGATACTTATCTTCAAAACACTATCTTTGTTCCAGCACTCGATCGCTATAACAAGGGTGTCTATGGTACCAGAACACAGACTGTCATCATTTTCACCAAAGAAAAAAAAGGTTTTTCTGTTTTATACCAGGAAAGAAACTGGAATGAAGAGAAGCCACAGTCAATCACCTTTCTTATCGGAGGCTCGTCGTGATCAAAACTGAACTTGTTGGCTCAAATTGTTTGAGGCGTTCAGTCGGATTTCGCCGAAACCTTTCTGACTTGACGGTGTGGTAATTTGTCAAAGGCTATATATAAGCTAGCTGTGTGTCGCTTTCTCACTTGAGCTGCTGCTCGATGCTTTATTATATAAGTATATATACATAGCTAATATTACTTGTCATGGGAAGTGTCATCAAAATTAATGAAGAAGACTTTAAGTCCAAAATTGTTCAACAATACACCGATATTATCGGAGAAAAGCTTGGTGGAAAAGTTTTGGCATTTTCTGATGAATGGTTTGCTGCAGCAGAAAACCTAATAAAGCCGAAAGCACCGATTAGAGATGCTACTAAGTTTGTGTATTCTGGTGCATGGTATGATGGATGGGAAACTAGAAGACATAATACTGCTGAATGCGATTGGGTTGTATTCAAAATGGGTGTTTCATCTGCAGCTTTAATTGGATGTGAAATAGATACCGCTTTTTTCAATGGTAATCATGCACCTGAAATATCTGTTGAAGCAGCAAATTTGAATGGCGATAGTGAAGACTTTGACAATGTTAATTGGACTGAAATTATTCCACGAGTAGAATGTGGGCCAAATCAAAAGCAGTTTTTCGTCAGGGACAAAATTACTGATGAAACGTATACACATGTTAAATTAAAAATGTACCCAGATGGAGGTATTGCAAGATTCAGATTGTACGGTAAAGTCAAGCCAATTTTACCAACAGATTTATCAACAATCTTAGACACTGCAAGTGCTGTCCAAGGTGGTGTTTGTACATCCTTTTCTGACCAACATTTTGGATCAGCAGATAATATATTATTGCCTGGGAGAGGTGTTGATATGTCTGATGGATGGGAGACAAAAAGATCAAGAACTCCTGGACATGTCGATTGGGTGATTGTGAAACTTGGTCATAAGACTAATATTAAAAAGTTGACTGTTGATACCGCACATTTTAGAGGTAACTTTCCTCAAGCTATTAAAATTGAAGGGATTGATTATAAGGAAGTAGTTAGTGAACCAACTGTTGATGATCCAAACTGGGAAACTCTTGTTGGAGAATCTAAGACTGGACCTGATGCGGAACATGATTATGACGTTTCATTAAATAAAGGTTTCACACATCTTAAATTAGTGGTAATTCCTGATGGTGGTCTCAAGAGATTAAGATGCTGGGGTACAGTCGTTGTGTAAATTGACACACTCTCTCTCTTATATACATATATATATATGTAAAATTTATAATATCAGTATTGTACAAAACAAATCATGAATACCGATTTATTTATTTTGAAAAAAAAAATTCTAGTGTATAGAAAAAGAATCTAAAATACTTGTACCGAAGAGCCAACGTCCTATTTGCAATGGAATTGCTAGTATCGAAATTGAGACAAAGAGTTCCATTGAACCTACTTTCCTTCAATGATCTACAGTTTCCAGTAGATGAAGCTGATCAGTCCAACATTTTGAGTATTCTTATAGAAATTGCTAATTATAATAAGTATTATAGCATGACTGCTCTAAAGATATTGATTGACAATTTGGAAAGAAACAATGAAGATTATGATGTTAATGAGGATTATTATGAGTATCTGATGGAGTGGATGAATGCTAAGCCATTACAACCAACCGACACAGATGTTATAACTTACACTTTTAATTCAGAGATTCAGGTCAAAATCAAAGAATCGCCTAATTTGATATCAGGTTTAGGAACCACTGGGTTGAGAACATGGGAAGCATCATTAGTTCTTGCAGATTATATGATGGAAAATGATACTACGTATTCTCAACATGGAGATATACTTGAATTGGGATGCGGAACAGGTATGGTTAGTATAAGTATGTTAAAGAAAAATCCAATACGATCCAATAAATTGTATATAACAGACGGTGATAGTCAATTGATTGAAAGAGTCCAAGAAAACATTAGATTAAATCAACTCAATATCAATGAAGAATGTTACGATATTCATAAACTTTGGTGGGGTGAAGATTACATACCACCGAGTGTGAAAACGCTTTTAGCTGCAGATGTTACTTACGATGCAACTATTATACCGGACTTGGTTCATCTTCTAAATGAGTCAATGAGTGAGGGAAAAGTGCAAACAGCAATAATTGCTGCTACTCTGCGAAATGAGAATACTTTATCGGTGTTTAACAAATGGTTGAACATGGGAGTAGAGGACAAGGTGTGGAGTTGGGAAATTATACAAGATGCTATACCGAACTCTAAGACTTTACACTTTGGGGCGTTCCCTAGTCGTGTATTATTATACCGTATAGACCGAATTATTGTAGATTAGCCTAAATGGTTGAAAGTGGTGAGATTCCAGTACTGACTTGTCACTAAATCGTTAATAGATTCTGAGGCTGTCAATTAGCATTTAATAATAATATTCACCAAATTCTGAATTTTTGATTTTGCTGGCGCGCCAAAGTGAAAAAAAAAGTTTGGGACGTTGTTCGTTGTTTCCCAATGGGGGAAAAGATCAACAGTGCGACTTTTGTGTTGGGGCCTCTTTCTTAGTACTTAGTTTATACAAGCTTGGCTGAAGTGTGGATATTCTCCTTCTTGCTTCTTGTCAGTGTATTCCTGTATACAAGATGCAACAGCAGGGTGGAGTGCTGGCACCGCTGAATCTGGATAGTCCAAAATTGAACATAGTGCCAAAAGCTCATGACAATTACAAAAATAAAAATATGAGTGAAGAAACACCATTATTGGCTACACAATCAACAAAATCCTCAACCACAACATATTCAAATAAAAGCTTCAAGCTAAGTCCTACTAAAGAAAATCTCTTTGAATCACTTTCTCCTTTAAGAACGCAACATGCCCCCATTTTCAACATTTTGGAAGCTGATAACAACATCATAGAGGAAGAAAAAGATGGTGATGATAGTTTATTGTTGAGAAAACTAGAAGCTGAAGATCTTTGTAATATAAACAAAGACTTGATAGAAGAGATTGAGAATTTACAGATGGAACTCGATGAAAAGGACCGCGTAATACATATGAAATCCATCAAACTAGATGAATTAATTCATGTAAACAGCAATCTATTAGACGAACTAAAACAAGAGAGAGAGGTCAGTGAATCAGATTTTAATTCATGGTTAATTTTGAAATCAGAACTTGAATTTGAAATACATGCATTAAGAAAAGCTTTCTCAGCAACAAAAGATATACCCGAAAACACAAAATCTGTAGAATTAGAAAATTTTAGTAAGTTTCAATCTATGCAAGTTGAGATAAATAAATTGAAGAAGAGAGTTAACGTTTTGATGAAAGAAAATGAACTTGAAAGTCAATCTAAAATGATGATAATAGATGAATTGGAAATGATGAAAGGTAGATATATAGAAATTGAAACCAAATATAAAATTTTAAAACAAGATTACGATGATCTAGTGAAAGAACTTCTGACAATCAAACAATACGAAAATGAATATGCTAGTTTTGATGACTTTTCACCTGTTGTAACACCAACACTAAAAAATTCTGCCGGAGACGAAAGTTTTGATAGTTTAAACTCCCTTAATATCAAAAAGAAAAGGATATCATCCAATAATATATACGAAGAAAATAATAGTCGGATTGGAAGTTTAAGGAATAGTAGTTTAAATAGAGCAATAAGAGAAGTTGAATTGAAGGCACAACGGCAGAAGTATCAACATGAAATAATGATGTATGAGTTTGAAAATAAATCATTAAAACTTCAAAATGAAAAATTACTATCATTTATTGGATTTTCATTACAAGTTAAATCTAAAGATTTTAACGCATTGGCAACAAAAATATCGACATCGAATTTCGATTACTCTGATTCTCGTAATATCAAATCTGCAAAAAAGAATCTAAAATCTGTGATCAAGAGTGTCTCTGCTATGCCGATTAGATCAACCGTTGGTGGAGATTTAACTTCAATATCTGACATGAAACAATCTTCTACTAACGAAACTATTGATGATTTTATGAATAATTCAATGATTAATTCAACAAGCAATTCCATGGAATATTCTACTGATTATGAACAAGGTGAAATGTTACCTTTAGAGTTAGGAGCTTCTGATTCTTTTGAAGAATTTGGTGATGATGAGTTAGATGAGAACGAGTTTGAAGGAGAAATTGAAGATAATTTACTCAATCTAAATGAAACTAGCGGTATTTTCAATGAACCAAAAAGTGCTTTTAGTGGTAAAAAGAATTTCTCATCAACTTCTTCATTAGATGTTGTTTACAAAATGGATAAATTATTTCAAGCACCCAACAGTGCAACCATTGAAAGCGGGCATCAATTTCCTCCCCTTACACCAAGGAATCATGTGAAAAGATTGACACCATCAACCTTCAATTTAAAAGATAATATTGTTGATATGGATACCGATGTTGTTGAAAATAAAGAGTTAAATGGTGATAGTCAAATTAAAAGTGATAAATTCAGGTTGGATTTTGATAATGCTAATATAATATTAACTAACGAAAATGAAGATAGTAGTATGAGATTTAGAAGTAGTAATATGAAAAATTTATTATCAATGAGTTCACTTTCACAAATAAGAGAAGAAGAAGATGATGACAATGACGATATTAAGTACGATGGGGGAGATTCAAGTTTTGAAGATGAGGATGATGCAGATGCAGATGAAACCATCAATATTTCTAATGCAGAGATTGATATGTTCAAAATTGACATGCCACGTCGACTCAAATGTCCAAAGCATTCAACTTTTATGTGTTTTACATGTTCTGGACCATTGATTGATCCACAGGTTTTACAATATCAAATTAGTCCAATATATTCTCTTATGCGTCGATTTACAAGTCGAAATAATTCCGAATCTAGTATAGAACAATTAAAATGGATATCAAAGATGATAACGGGTGACAATAAGAACAGCAACAATAATGATGGTAAGAGATCTTCATCGCCTAATAAGAAAAGGGGACGACGCCATGATACCAGAGATCTATTGAGACATCAGCTGTATACGAGATGTAATGGGAAAGTAACAGCCGATTCTATTGTTGATGTTGCTAGCATAGACAGATTAGGTGTTACTATGTTAGACATGTCACATGAAGATTTCAAGCACCATGCTGAAAACATCGATTAATATTTATGATTTAGCACTGTACTTACCCAACTAGACCTATAGATTAGATCCAGATGTTAAAGCCCTGTAATTGGGCTTAAACTTCGTCTCGCAATAACAACTAGTGTATATTATAGTATTTTCAACACTCAGATATAACACGTTACGAATCAATTGCGATTAAAGCTATTTAGAGTCTGGATTTGGCGCCATGCACACTTACAAACCCATTAATATTAATCAGGCACAGTGAAATTGCAGCAGACAGCAAAATGGGCTGATTAATGTGGTTGTAACAATGGGACAATTTGGCAGAGAAGTTTGCGTGATTGGGCGCGATTTCTTTGTATGTCAGTGTAAGCGACTTACTGTCGGTCAACTTTAAGCTCTTTGATTTAAAGTCGTATTAGTATTCGACTCGGCCCATCATCTGTTTAAGGATTCTGTGGAAGGATTGTTGCATGTTTTAAGGTGTCGATTGTTACCTTCTAGTTTGACTTTTATTCTCTTCACAATCCGCTTCTATCTTGCTTCTGCTAAACTTTCTAACATTCTTTGTATCTCTACTTTTTCCTTTTTTCTTTGAAATTCTTCTATTTATAATTGTACATCCATCTGCTTAATTCCTAACATCGAAGTCATCAATAAATAAACTAGAAGTCAATATAACATATCCATTGACTGATATTGCATTATGGCTTTGCATAACTACATTTATGTGAAGCATCACACTGACATTGAAACTGAACGTAAAATAGCAAGGGAGCATGATCCTAGACCAACTCTTTTGAAGACCAATCCAAAATCCATTGACACTATCCAAACTGAGAATGTTTTACTTCATCCGCATACTCATTTACATATCAAAGAGGATTGGGAACATGAAGTAAAATTAGAAAAATGGGACGATGAATCATCAAGTGATACTGATCACTTAAAGAAACGACTGAATCTAGAATCTGAAGTCATGCCAGTCCAAGTGAAGGACCAA
Source organism: Pichia insulana (assembly GCA_030558495.1). Taxonomy (NCBI): domain Eukaryota; kingdom Fungi; phylum Ascomycota; class Pichiomycetes; order Pichiales; family Pichiaceae; genus Pichia; species Pichia insulana. The sequence continues at coordinate 66,080 of JAJMSP010000165.1, forward strand.
CAACATAATCATCACCACCATCACCTCCACCACCATCATCATCAGCAGCATCGTCATCATCATGAAGTATTTGGTGAAAATAATGTTTCAGATTCTTCTCGTCCCAAATCTGCAGTAACAACAATACCTTTGAGTCTATCTAAAGATGATATTGACATTATTTTATGTGCTAAGCCAATGAAAATTAGCAGAAGTCAACAGTCACAAAATGGACAATCATCTGAGCAACCTAGCATCGAAAAGAAATCACTCAAAGATACCAAATATGTAGTTGTTGGTGGCAAGAAAAAGAAACTCAAATCACGATTTTCAAGAATGAAAAGGACGTCATCAAACCAAGAAACAAACTAACGACAAAGTTCCCATGAAACATTTTGCTTTTACAATATCTTTACTATAATTTAGCAGCTATATCAACAGAGAAATTAAGACATCATAAAACAAACGGACAAATAAACAAACAAAAATATTTCGAGAATATTTGCTATCTTTTCTATTCATAAAATTTCAAACCTCATATACAAAACCATATAATGCTCAATTTTACTCCCAGTGACGTATACACCAGCATTTTAAATATTTCCTAATTACATTATATTTCAAAATTAAATAACTTTTTATATGAAAACACATTCAACAGATAAAGTCAAGCATAATTAAAATTGACAACCAATGTACCTGTAACTTTACCAATGATTGGTACTTGTAGATTTTCTTTCCTTCCAGCTGCATCTTGTAACAGAATCATTCCAGATCCAACTTCTTCAGATTTACCGAAATGATGTACATTTTTCAAAGTGTAAACCATTTTAGTACTTGCATCACATTTGAAAGTAAAGCTTTCAGCAATTTTGACTTCGCCATCTTCCACTTTATACTTTTTCGTTTTGTATACTGTTTTCAATGATCCATTACCAGATTGTAAAGCAACCTTAAAGCTCAATGGCTCAGAAAAATCAACCTCAGGAAAAAATTCAACTAATGTAACTCTACCTGGGATAGCACCTGTACCATTAAACGCATTGGTTCTAACACTTGTCAAGTCAGAAGAAGTCTTATGTGAAACCTGTGAACTACCACCAAATGTATTTGTACTATCAATTGATGATTTTTTACGATGTCCAAAAGTAGGTGGTTTTAGTGTGAAATGACCATTAGATTCATTCTTATTATGTGGTACAATTTTTTTAAATGTATCTGCTGCACCTGTTGCTATACCAGTAACATCTTTAACAATTTCTGATGTAGCTCCTATGTGATTAGTAACAACTGCAGCCCCTGATGTAAAGTCAGTGATTGTCGGTCTATATCCGAAAGGAGATGATTTTTCATGAGATGCCAATTCCGCAGAATTAGGTTTCAAATAGCCTGGTGTAAATAATAATTCAAGATTGATACTACCTTGAGTAGATAACTTAAAATCATCCTTGATAGGTTTATTGGGTTCTATTTGAGATAAATCAATGATAACATTACCTAGTGGATCATTATCACCGGTCATATCCCAATCAATAGCTTCAAGTATAAGTTTATCTTTCTTTCTAGATTTAACTGGAATACTAAACGTTTCATCCCATATTGGATTCAATGTTTTCTTTTTTATCTTAGTTTTGAAAACTTGTTTATTATTTAAGTGACCAACAACGAATGGATCAGACTTGCCGCCTCGATCCGCAATTAATAAATCAGAAGCACTTTTAACACAAATTTTCAACAATCCCGTATTCTCAACAGAATCAAATAAATTAGCTGAATTGTCAACTGTTGGAACAAATTCAAAAACAACGCTGAGTTTATTTTCATCTAATTTTAACTCAACGGGCTTATCATAACCATTTTTCAATAGTTCAATCACATTGAAAGAGTCAACAGTTTCATATAAAATTTCACTTTGATATTTCGGGCTAATAGTCTTGGTTATACGTATATTTAAAATTGAATTACGCAAATCTCTGATAAAACAATCACCGGAAGTTGCATTCAATTTATGGTTTTTGACCTTACGTGAAATAAAATCAGGATAAGAATGATCGTCAATGAAAAATTCCACATATCCGTCCCTACTTTCAAGAGTACCATCAATCAGATTGATACCCAAAACACCGCTGTTAAATTTCAATAAATCATCTAATGACATTATAATTTTATCATCATTCAATTCCAACATTTTGTTTAATCCATTTTCATCTAAAGCATCAACCCACTCGTAATCATCAGGATGTTTTTTATAATCTTCAAGAAACTTTGCTTGTTCTTCTAATTCATCTAAATCGTTATTGATCAAATCTTTATCTGATGCCTTTTCGTTTATCTGAATTACTTCTTGATGTGAAAACAGTTTTATCAATGGATAATAAGTCAAAGAAATATCAATTTCACCTGTTTTTTTACCATTCTTTTTTAATTGCCTTGCTAAATCAATCAGTTTATTCGCTTCTTCATTTGCAAAAAATTCGTTGACATCAATTATAGTTTGGCCAACTAGCTTCTCATCGTTACCTCTTTGATCGGTATCATAGCAACTGACTGTAATTTTTTGATTTTTAGAGTATATGGAGACAAAAAACTCATCATCGTAAACAGGATCCTTATCGTTCCAAACAATCGTTGTAATACCTTTAACTTTATTATGTGTTGAAATTGTGATAAAAGTATTTAATTTACCTAAATCTTCCAGTTGCATCAAATCTCTGCATTGTTTGACGCCGATTTTGAAAACACCCATTGGTGGAACAAAAGAAATATCATTCAACTGTTCCTCAATTTCAGTAATTGGACCAAGTGGTTTCCATTCACTCGTGAATTTGATTTTACCCTTCCCTGTAGTAAAATTTCTTATTATTTGACTAGCCTTTTTGTGTTGATTTTTATTATCGTGTTTAACATCATTAGGTTCCAAGTACAAAATATCAAGTAATTTAGCTTCATATGTTGCAATTGCAGTTTCTTCAAAAGACGATATATCTTTAATTACAATCTTCAAAATAGAGACAGATTTATGTAAAACCAAACTTTCAAATTGGAAATTATATTCAGGATTATTATTACCTTTGATGATTCGTGATTTTTCAATTAATTTATTATCCAAGTAGAGTTCAATATATGTAGACAATTTACCAATCATTGAAGACGAAATATCAAGTTCTAATGCATTAAGAATATTCAAATTTATAATACCAATTTCTGAATCAAATTGATTAATGATTAAGCCATCTCCTAAAGTTTCAGGTTGTACAACAGGATACCACTTCAGATCATAAACAACTTTGCCCAAATTTTTGTTCTGTTTCGTAAGTTTAGTTTCTACAAAATCCATTACAGGATCCTGTAATAGATCTTGTAATTCAAATGAAGCTTCACCAAGTGATTTTGATTCACCTGATGACTTTAGTTCAAAAAGTTCTAATTTCAATTTTGAATTAATATCGTTTATCAGTATAAATTGAATCTCATTGAATATGGGGGTAACAGTTTGAAATTTGATATCAGTTTTATATTGAAATTTAAAATCACCTTCAATACCATAGTGAATATAAGGATTGATATTTTTAGAAGATATGTATTGTGCACCTCTAATTTTCACTGCCAAGCAACCAATTGCTGAAGGTTTTTGAATAAAATCATTTGGATTTACATCAATTGTGTTTGGGTAATACATCAGTGGTGCCAAATTAGAATTAATCAAGTTTTTAACAAATGATGATAAACCAGGAATAACAGACATAACATCTATACCCAAAGTATTACCACCAACTGGTTTCAAAGCATAATCAATAGTTGGAGCTTCCAGAAAGCAAATTGAAACGATATCAATGTGTGGGAATAAATCACCAATAACCACTTTAACTCTCATATTACCAACAAATGTCATATCCTCAACTAAAACGGGTAATGAAACACCAACAAAACCTTTACCTATTCTAATTCCTAAAGCTATTTTAGGATCGATTTTATTGCGTAATTCATTTTGGGTCATATCAGATACATCATTTGGAGTAAAATTGACTTTCCAATCCATTTGATAAATGTTTTTACCAAGTTTAGTAAATGATTTTATTGATTCAATTTTAGGTGCTTTGGTCCCAAGTGTAAACTCATCAAGTGTTAGTTTATTAATTGGAGGTGGTGGAGAAACATCAAGTAAGATTTGGTTACTATTGGTAATAACTAAATCAGACAATGCAGGCATATAAATGACCCAAAATTTAGCAAGAAAATTATTCAGCCAATCGATTGACTCCAGTTTATCCTCTAATGCTTCTGATGATTGAATTCTTTGCATATCATCTCTGATATTAACTGCAAATCTTCTAAATTCTGTTCTATATACTGCAAAAGTACATATAGAAACAAAAATGTAACCGAATAAACCGTACCCTATTAACATTAAAGCGTATGAAGCAAAACAACTTGAAACAACAATACATGTATTCCAATAAAAATCAGCGTAGTATTTTTCATAAATGTATTTTTTGATAATTGAAGCTGTTTTATTGTTCAATTTGATTTCTTCGTTTGATACAATAGTAGTTTGGTTGTCTAAAAATGATCCAATTTTCTTCCATGGAAAATCAAATTTATATTTAGCACCACGAATAAACTCATCATTATGAATGTAAGTTGATGTAGTTTTATGATCTGATGGGGGTGCCGAGGGAGGTGTCGATCCGTCAATATTCTCTGCAGTGACTGAAATTACCGGTTTATCAGCCAATTTCTCATCTGTATGTACTACTGGGGTATCAGAAGATAATTCAGACATGGAAGATGTAATTCAAAGCTCAATTGAGTAGAAATTGTTAAAAACAAGATGGATGTAATAGGAATTTGTGTGGCAGAATAATGTAGCACGGCCAGAAGAGATATATACAGGAAAGCGATATTCAAATTTGGGGTCGATAAATTTTGGATCTTGAAATATAAAATTCAAACTACTAAGACCGAAGAAATAGAAAATGCTTCGACGCGGAATTCGGAGATTATACAGGTACAGAGTTAAAATGAAAAAGATGTGTGGAGGTAGAGAGTAGAGATAGAGAAGATATAATGAATCAGTGATGGTTGAGAGACCTTTGGAGGGTTTTCTGGCGGAGCATTGCGTCAATAAGGGGTTTCTGTGGGAGCTGTTGCAAAAGAAGTGCACTGTAAGCGGCACCCGGACGAGCGAGAGATTCGGCACAGTAAAGGAGCTGTGGTGTTAGCTGTGTTAGGAGTGTTGGTGATTGAGAGCCAAGTTCTGTTATTTTAGGAAGTACAAGTTGTACAAGACCTTTGACAAAAGTGTTAATTAGAAGGGCGTGTTTCACATTGGAGTCATTGCTGTTGGTGGTAAAAAGGGAATGAAATGTTGCAACAGTATGGAAACCTTGTTCTCTAAGTACTTCAAGTATTCTCTTACCATATAATTCCACAAGTCCTGAATCTCTGAGGGGAGAGAGTGAGTCTATTTCAGAAGCTATACTCTGATGTCGTAGACGCAAAAACAAAGCTGGAAGTTTAGAGGCATTATTTGAAGCAGAAAGTAATCTTTGTAATGCAGTTACTGTCTGTAAAAGTGAGCTTGCTGGACCATTTTGTAATAATGAACAACAATGACGTGCAAGGGAAATTGTTTCACGTTCCAAAGCTTCCAATACTACTTCTATAAGTAGTGAACCTGAATGCATAGCAGCCACTCTCTGACCGAGAGCTGATACTTCTACGGCTGATGCCAGATAATGTGAATTTTTGTTTTGACTGCCACTTGTAACAAGAGTGTGTGCAAGTTGTGGTAATTCTACAAGTGCCAACAATGAAGGCAAAACATTTGCCGTAAGTCCTGTTGAATTGGGAGTTGTGGAAGTGGCTGTTGTATTTGAAGTTGATGAGTTAATTATAGTTGTAACTGATGGTTGTAATGGTTGAATACTGGCAGCACTAGTTGTTAGATGTGGCCAATCTGATGTTGTATTATCAACAAGCTCCATAGCTGCAAGTACTTTCGGTATTGGAGAACTAGAAGAGGAAACGGATGTACCATTTCCAGTGAGAACTTGTGCAAGTTTATTGTCTAATTGTACGTTTGCATGAGATAGTTCAGCAATTTGTTCCATTAAGAAAAGCGATGTATCGGTAATATCTGAGTTATCTGTATGCAACAGAAGATCGTTTAAACATTCTCTAGCATATTCGGTATCGTCATCAACAATATCAAGCACACCTGTCTCTCTGAACCTATCCAGAAGAAGTGTCGACATGTTTATGTTGCCAAAGTTAGTGTTCTAAGAATGTAAACCTGTTGTCAAACTAAAGCTTGTTAAAATTATACGCGAAAAGCGACGAATTGCAAAGATTTGGCTGCTTTCTTTACCAATTTCTTCTTTGATTGCAATCTTTGCAAGAACTACGATTCACTATCGACAGTAATGGAAGGTCTCTTTTTTAATATTGATTCAGGATACGTTGAAGGTGTGGTTCGGGGATACAAAAATTCCCTTATTACGCAATCACAATATATCAATCTTACACAATGTGATTCTCTTGATGATATCAAATTACAACTTTCTGCAACTGATTACGGTACTTTCCTCAATGATATCAGTGAATCTCTATCTACTTCTATTATTGAACAGAAACTCAATCTTAAACTTATTAAAGATTTCAATTATATAAGATCTCAAGCGACAGATCCATTATCTAAATTCCTTGATTACATCACATATTCCTATATGATTGATAATATTTTATTAATTCTCACAGGTACAATTCACAACAGAGACAAGAATGAAATTTTGAAAAAATGTAATCCTCTTGGATGGTTTGATACATTACCAACATTATCTATCACCACTGATTTAAATTCATTATATCAAACAGTTTTAATCGATACACCATTAGCCAAATATTTCCATAATTGTTTAACCATTGATGATTTAGATGATCTTAATATTGAAATTATCAGAAATATTCTATATAAGGAATACCTTGAAGATTTTCATGAATTTTGTCTAACAAAACTTCCATCACCAACTAATGAAATTATGGACAGACTCATCTCTTTTGAAGCAGATAAGAGAGCAATCAACATTGTTATCAACTCATTTGGATCGAATGAAGTGACAGCACAGGATAAAGTTAAAATGTTACCATCAATTGGTTTACTTGCTCCACTCAAACATCAACTTTCTGAATGTTCTGATTTGGAACTTGTCAAATCCTTAGTCACCTCAATCGGTGCATATTCAGACTTTTTCGACGAAACTGGAAATACCGGTACAGGAAATAGTGGAGCAGGAAGTGGTACTGCTTCACTTGATGACCGTTTCTACGCATATGAGATGCACCTTAACAGGAATGCACTTACACAACAGTTCACATACTCGACTGTGTGGGCTGTACTCAAATCCCGAGAACAAGAGATCAGAAACATCACCTGGATTTGTGAATGTATCAGTCAGAATCAAAGAGATAAAATCAACAACTACATTGCTGTCTACTAAGTACTCTGTCTATAACCATCAATACTGTAAACCAAACTAAGCTTGTACTCTTCTGTAATTCGCCTGCAATTTCTTGTCGCGACAGAATAGAATTTATAAAAATTAAAGCTTGAAATTAATCGCTTTTCTTTGAGCAAATTGAAATTGGCCTCAGAGAAGAAACTGGGTCATCCTTCCCCGGTTCGGTTGTCGCCTCCTTTCCTGGAATTTACCACCAGTCTAGCAGTATACTTTACCCACCAATGGATATCAGCAAAGGTTTGAATAACTTGTCTCTTTGGGAAGTCAAGTCATATGTGAGAAAGGCACAGAATGCTGTACTCAATCTTTCTGAAACAGAAGCTAAAGTGAGAGAAGCCACTAATAATGAACCATGGGGTGCATCAACTACTTTAATGGCAGATATTGCACGTGGTACTTTCAATTATAGAGACAGAGAAGAAATTTGCAATATGATTTTTAGGCGTTTTACAGAGAAAAGTGCTCATGAATGGAGACAAATTTATAAATCATTACAATTGATGGAATATTTAGTTAAAAATGGTAGTGAAAGATTTGTTGATGATGCTAGAGCAAATGTTAGTTTAGTAAGTATGCTTAAAAGTTTCCATTATATAGATTCTAAAGGTGTTGATCAAGGTATTAACATTAGAAATAGAGCAAAAGAATTGGCAGCCTTATTAACTGATGAGAATAAAATTAGAATTGAAAGGAAGAAGGCAAAGGAAAATGCTAAAAAATTTGATGCTATTTCTTCTACATCTGCAGGTTCAAGAAACCTTGGTAGAAGAACTAATAGATCTGCATATGGAGCAAATGCAGCAGTTTCTGCTTCATCAATGGGTGATGATTATGAAAATAGAATTTTCGGTGATGGTGGTGTTTTCGGACAAAGATTTGAAGAAAATAGAACAACTCAAAGTGCTGTGAATAATTCTGCACAATTTGAAGAATATGATGAAGATATTCCTGTAACTATAAAACAATCAGGTTCTTCTCAACCTACTACTCAAACATCCAAAGTCAATGCACCTGCAGTAGATTTGTTTGACTTTAGTGATGAACAACCAGCTGTGAATCAAAATACAGCTACTAAAATTGTTAATAATGGAAATAATAATAATAATGATGATGATGATGATGATGATGATTTTGATGATTTTCAATCCGCTGTTCCAGATCAACCAGTACAAACTACACATGTTTCTCAACAATCAACAACACCATCTCCTCTTGATTTTTTCAATCAACCAACATCATCTACTCCAATAATAAATCAACAGAAACCAGTTGACGATATTTTTGGATCATTACTTTCCTCTGCAAAGCAAACTACACTATCTTCACCATCTGTTAAACAGACCCCAACATTGAAAACACAGAATTCTACACCAATTCCTTCATACACCACTTCATCACAACCACCACAATCCTCAGGGGGGGTTGTTGACCTTTTGGATCTGTAGCTTACCATGCAGGTTAAGTAAAAACTATTTATATATTATATGCACACTATGTAAATCATTAAAGAATGAATTGTACGCGATATAATTTCATGAAACAACAATTTCATTTTGAATTCTGCAAATTAAAGTACTTGACCTTTTTTTCTCTTTTCAATGTATGCACGCAACAAGATTTTATAATATCGAACTCTTTAAATAAAAGATTGAGTAAAAAAGAATGGTAGTTTTTTCTTGTTGGATTTACGATAGACATACAAGGTGTATATTTCATCGTGATTATGACACAATGAGTACAAACACACATAATGACTCAGACAATGCCAAACTTCTTTATGGAATGATACAATCATTACGAACTATATCACAACAATTAGTACCGAAAACACAATCAAAAGATTATCAAAATTCACTTTCACTTTCTTCAACGAATAGAGTGAAAACGATAAAAACACTTCTTTATTCAATACATTTAAAGGAAACTATAACAGGTATTAAAATTGTTGTACTTACAGACAACAATGTTTCAAAGGACAAAATTGATTTAGCAATGGATACTATTTACACCAAACTTATAGTACCGTACCTTGCAGCCAACCCAATGGCAGTGAAATGTTCCTCAGATGATTCGATAATTATCCGCAACTCTAATTTTATCAATCAAATTGACAGTTTGCTACAACTATTATAATTGCCGTAATTAAAATGTATTGAGTTATAGTTATTATTGGTTCAAAATTTTGTATATAATAGAATTACTAAAAAAATGAATAATGAGAGGGAGGTGGGTATATGCAGCAACTCAATTGTGAGAGCAATAGTAAGCGCAAGCATTGTTACGTATTGCTTTTGAAGGTTGCTAAACTAAGCTTGCTAAAATGACAGCTCGGTGACCACCGGTGACCAGCGGTGACAGTCTGCGGGGGCTGCTGCTAGTGGTGGCTGCTAGTGGTGGCTAGTTCCTGCTGGTCCCTGGTGAGTACCGAATAGAATCAACCATTGAATAAATTATTGCTCTTGCCTCTCCCAATTTGTTCCAAAACGGAAACCAGCTCGCTGCCGCGGATTGCGCCCGTGAATGAATTAGTCTAGCCGGATTGAGAAATTCAATGGGGAGAAGTTTAAGCTAACAGTGGCTAGCTGGTTAGCTAAATTTATCTAAATTTCTTTTAGTAGCAAAATTAGCTTCTTCATTCACTAGGGCTCTTTTCTTTTTCTAATCCTGACCGCAGCTCGTACATTCGCTGCAGGTTGGCCCCGTTGATGGTCTTTCTCTTCCCACCTCCTCATCTGCCCTCCTCTCTCCCTGCTCTGCATCCACACTTGGCTTATCGACCGACTCATAATATCACATTCTCATTCCTTTATATAATCTCCAATATTCTCTTTTTTTTCATGACACAGTGACCTTTTTTAGCTTACTTAGTGAAAAAAGAAGAGCTGTTCCTTGATTTTTTTTTTCGTCCCTGCATCAACAAAGCATTCATACATTTTATTTTGTTAAAATCCCATTATTTGGGGCTTTCAAAATCTTCTTTACTACGTTGGATAAAAAAAAAGAATGACATTTAAAAATATCATGGTATCTGATGACCCACAAAGAAGCATCATTTCTGATTATCATTCAATGGAGATTAATAATAGTACAGCCAAAAGGCGAAAACTTTTAACATCTACAAAGACAGACTTTAGTTGTTATTCATTCAACTCAAATAAATCTCCCATCAATTCAGACACAGCGTCATCAAACAGCAGTGATCATTCACCCTTGTCAAAAAATATAGAATTACATTCACCCATCAATAATGTCAACTCATCAAAACAGCAGCAGCAGCAGCAGCAGCAGCAGCAAAAACAACTATTACAAAAACGACAACAGCAGCAGCAGCAGCAAGATAATGTGGCTACAATAAATGATTCTTCATGTGATTCATTTCCGTCAGTCCCAGATGTACCAGCTGATGTGCTTTTTCGTCTAAAACAATTTTCGCTATTTAGTGATGCTCCCGAATGTTTCTTTCTCAAACTAACTAAAGCATTAAATTTAGTTCAATTTTGGACTCAACAATGTATTGTAAAGTCCGGTGAACCAGCTAAATCAATGTATTGGATTTTGAGGGGAACAGTAGCAGTTACATCCCCTGATGGTGAATCAATTTATGCAGAATTAGCACCAGGTGCATTTTTCGGTGAAATCGGTATTTTATTCAATAGACCAAGAACTGCAACTGTTATTGCTAGAACTAAAGTATTATTAGGAGTTCTTACTAAAGATGCTCTCAACCATGTACTTGAAGATTATCCTGATTTAGAAAAAATAATTAGACATGAAGCTCAAGAAAGGTTGTATATGCAAGAACAACGTGAAAAATTATCTAAAATGTCAACACCAACAATAAGTCAAAAGATAGCAAATGTACCTGGCCCTTTAAATGATCCAAATGAGCTGATTTTGACAAATCAGTTTATTGATTCTTCACTAATAGCAAATGACCATGATGTAGTCCCTGGCCCAGCTTTACCTCCAATGATTCAAAATCAAAATTTACCATCACATGATCTTTTCCAAAGAAATTACGTTATCAATCCAGAAAATAGTGTTACCCTCAACAAAACTACTTTTGCTAATATCGATAATATTGATCAATCAATTTCAATTAGAGAATTTTTATGTAGTTTAGATATTTTCAAGTTGCTACCAGATAATATCATTCATGAATTAGCACTTTCAATTGAAGTACAACATTATAGACCAATGAATTTTATTGTTAAAAAGGGTGATTATGGACGTGATATCTATTTTATAGTTTATGGTGAAATTGAAGTAATAAATGATTCAGAATTATTAGCAAGATTAGGACCAATGATGTATTTTGGTGAAATTGCATTTTTATCTACTCTTTATGGATCTCAAAAAGCTTTAAAACCAAGATCCGCAGATATTAGAACTATAACTGATTGTGAAATTTTAATGATAAAAGCATCAAAATTGGATGATATTTGTAGGAAATATCCACAAATATCAGAATCTTTTAAGAAAACAGCAGCTGAAAGAATCCAATTTAATAATTTTAATGGATTGAATGAAAATTCGATGTTCAAAAAAATCAACTTTAGGAATACAAATTCAATTATTGAATTAGATCCATCATCTGATGATTTTAGTGATGATCAGCCAGCACCAGATTCAACATCTAACTCAGATAATAATAATAATAATTTTTATATACATAGAAATAGAGTGGCTTCATTTAGTGCACCTGCCCTTAACCCTACTAAAGGGTCCATACAAAGTTATTCCCTTGATTCTAAAAATTCTGTTGTTAGAAATTCTAGATTTACTTACACACCATTGGAATATAGACAAAGACTATTTGATGTTAATAGAAACAGAAGGAGATCATCTTTTATCAATATTGGACCTTTCCCTGACTCTATTTTAATCAAAATTTTAAATCTTTTAAATTTAAAAGATTTGGCTAGGTTATCAACTGTTTGTGTGAGATGGAAACAACTAGTTTATTTATCAGACAAGTTGATGAAACGTCTTGATCTTACTCCTTGGTGTAAAGAAATGAATGATAAAAAATTAAAACAGATAGCCAAACTTGTGGGTTCAAGACCTGAATATATTGATATTTCAAATTGTTATCATGTAACAGATGAAGGTTTCACTTATTTACTCAATAAAATTGGTATTAGAGGTAATATCAAAGAACTCAGAATGAGCAGCAACTGGAATTTAAGTGCAATGGCTATTATGGACATAAGTATTTATTGCCGAAACCTTGTCAGTCTTGATTTAAGTAATTGCCGTAAAGTGAAAGACGAAGTTCTTTTTAGAGTCATTGGTTTTAAGGGTAATACTGAGTTTGGTTGTCCTAAACTGAAACATTTAAAGCTTGGGTATTGCAAATACTTAACAGATAATAGTCTCAATCATATTAGAGATAATGCCAAATTAGAATCTTTGGATTTAACAAGGTGTACAACAATAACAGATATGGGATTTCAAGACTATAATAATCAAAGATATTCAAGTATAAAGAAACTTGTCCTTAAAGATTGTACTTTTTTAAGTGATAAAACAATGGAAATAATCTCCATCTCATGTGCAAATCTTGAAGTTCTTGATCTTACATTTTGTTGTATGCTATCTGACTATTCTATTAAAGTTATAAGTTTAGGTTTGAGGAAATTAAAAGATTTAAACCTTTCATTTTGTGGATCAGCAGTAAGTGATTATTCCTTAGCATCACTTAAACACCTTTCTAATTTAGAAAATCTCTCTATTAAAGGTTGTGTTAGAGTTACAAGAGAAGGTGTAGATATGTTATTAACTCAACTTCCACGATTGAAAACTCTAAATCTTTTACAATGTCCTAGAATTGATCATTATAAAGGTGTTAAAGTCGAACCTTTTGATAAAGTTAAAGGAAATAATTACAGTTGTTTAAAAATTAAACCTCACGGTCGGATAATAAAGGTGTTTTTATAATAAACTTTTGTAAACATTAATAATATAACTATGAAGCATGTAAAATACTTGATCTATTGTTTGCTTTCCATCTTTTGCTTAAGTTCTCTTTCAACTATTTGCTTTTGTTCTTTAACAATCTTTCTTTTAGTCATAGTTGCAAAGAAAAAGATACAAAATGGTAACAAAATCGAGTTGAGTGCAATCCATGCAGCAAGAACACCAAAATATCTACCCATGTGAGTCTTAGTAACATTGAAAAGTACGATTTTCATCAATTCATATGCATTTTTGATTGGTAATGCATAAGTATATCTAAATATTTTGGGACATAGTTGAATCGGTGCAAATGTTGCAGAAATATTTATAACAACAAAGAACAATAACCAAAATCCCATTAGTGGTGGATGAGTAGCAAAACAAATTAGTGAGATGTTATTGTTTGCACCACCAACTGCTGCCATGGTCATATAAGAAACCATCCAAAAAACTCCAAATCCACCTTTCCATGCTCTATTCATAGAAATTTGAAAAGCAGCATTTAGACAAGAAAATGCTAACGATACAAAGAGGTATGTAGCATGAGAAATGAGAAGTTGAAAAAGAATGTATTGTTTTGGGGAAATCTTCTTAGCTACTGTACCATTGATATCACCTAACCACATCACTTGGAAAAATGTAATAATAATAATGTAAATCAAACCAACCTGTAATGGACCCATAGTTACTGGTTCAATGGGTATTGCATCCGTAAATTGAATCAATGGATATGATGTCAATAAATTGGTGTTTTTCAAATTTGAGAACTGTGAGTCAGTAAGATTTGAAAGAATTGATGGATACCCATAGTTCTGTAAATTCTCCAAAAATAATGATTGAAATTGATATAACGTATCAGAAACAATACCACCCATTGTTACTGGATCACGGGCAGTCTCATAAAGACCATGAACAAAATTAGCTGTTGATATATTGGTTCCGCTTTGAAATGCGTTTAATAACAACTCTGATACATCATTACCTGTCACATAAATTGCAGCCCAATATTTTTGCTCGTGTATCATATACTGAATCTCATTTTCTGTTAAATTATAACTGAATTCCCATGTTCCTAATGATGGCATAGTGCCTTGTGAGGTTGCCATTCTTAAAGCATCAGAAATAACTCCATTTGGGTCAGATTCTAATCCAACAAGGTAATTAAGGTTCACATATCGGGTTTCTCTTCGGTACATTGAACCCCAATATATAGACCACACACTCAAAACATAAATCCAAAATGCCAATATAATTTTTGAATACTTTTTAAGAGCAGAAATTCTTAACTCCTTGTTCTCTTGAGCAAAAAAAGAGTATTTAGGAGGTGGTGGTGGTGGTAATTTGCCTTCAGCTACTAATTTCTCCCTTATATAAGTCTCTTCAGCAGCAGCGCCTGTAGCCACATCATTTTCTGTATATTCAGAGATCGTTCTAAACAATTCACTTTCTTGATTTAAATTTTCATGATTTTTCTTGCTTTGATTTTCGATGTCATCGCCGGTATAAGGACGAACATTATTATCGGATGCTTCCCCACTTGTTGTCCTATATTCGTTTGGTGGATAATTGGTATTATCAGACATTTTTTCATCAATTGAAGACATGTATAGTGCTCCGCTATTATTGAAAGATTCTAAGCAATGATTTTAATGAATTTGGTTCGAGATATTGTTGCCAAATAGTTGTTTTTAAAAAGAAAAAAAGAACGTTGGAGAATTTGTCATCTATAATAATATGGAAATAAATTTTTCTAATCTCCGACGCGATCTATTTTGGCGGTAAATGATCTACCCGCAACTCGAGATCTCTGATGAATACTTCATTTGCATGCATGAACACGTAACGTCCATTAATAAATTATCTGTTGGGTAGTAGATTGAATATTTTCCAGTAATTTTTTAGATTCGGGCGTGTTAAAAGTTGCGTCTGGAGTGAACAAGATAAAGTCAATTTTAAAATTATAATGTAGCAAATCAGATTGCTATTATAAATGCATTGTTTCATTATTAAATTTAACTCTATCAAACTAACTTCTTAATCACAGTAACATTTGACTATTACAAACCTGCTAAAGTAATAAACTCAGCAATTAAAACATGAACACGATGTGGTGGTTCAACCCATTTTAAACTAAAGCGTTGTAAGAATAGTACTGATTCATTAAGTTCAAATCACATGTTTCAATGCCTTTTTTGACGTAATCAAAATGAGTTCTGTAAAAATTCCGTAATAACATTTGCTCTTTGAATTTGAACCCTTTGAGACGATATAAGACATAAAGCTATAACTCATAATAAAGTAGGCATTGATTCAGGAAGGGGAGGTTGACTAAATAATTTTTGGTCCTGTGCGTAAAGTGGAAATTTGCTAGCTGTAAAAACCATGCCGGTGGAACAAGAATTCAAGAATTTAAACCTGGTAAGACATTATTGTGAGTCGTAACATGATTCAAAATATAGAAAAATCTTCTACTATCTCTAAAAAGGGTACTTCAAACAATGATTTGGACAGCAACGATGGAGTAAATAATACACAGTCAGAACTGCGACATTCTTCAGGAAACAAACAACGCAAAGATAAAAAGCAAAGCAGAAGACGTGAATTTTCAAGGAGCATAGATCACGAGTGCAAAGAAGATTGTGATGGTGATAATGATAATGATCGAAATGACAATGAGGATGACGTTGAAAATGATGAAATTGATAATGAAAATGACGCCGACAACGACAATGATGACGATCGTGATGGTGATGATGATGATGGTGATGGTGATGGTGATGGTGATGGTGATGATGGAGATGGAAATGACACTGAGAATGATATTTCCAGTAACGGTTTACTTTCCAGTGGGCCAGATTTGTATCACTCTAGGGAAGAAGTGATTCGAAAAAGAAGCAAGGCATGTAAAAGATGTCACTCATTGAAAGTCAAATGTGTTCCCCTAGATCAAAACGATGAAACACAAGCATGTAAAAGATGTTCTGCAAAAGGCATTAAATGTGAGTTCAATATAACTGTACGACGAATAAAAAAGCCAGTAGTTTTATCAAAATCAATGAAATTAAAGTTGAGAAATGAGGAAATTAAGAAGTTGAAAGAACAATTAGTTCAAAGGGATCGTATAATAGATATGCTTAAAGGGTACAATCCACAAGATGATACAGTTGCAGCCTCATTAGAAATCTCGTTGAAGGAAAAGTTGAGGTACTATAAAGAGGAGATCCTTAAACTAGAACGAATTGAGAAAAACTGTATGGAAACTGTACCTGGAGATATTAGTACCAATTTCATTTCAACTTCAGAGAAAAGAGTTCAGATATGTCAATCACAGATGTCTTCGTTGGATATAATTGGAAATGGATTGCTTACTTACAGTCAATGTACTAAGTTGGTTACTGTATTTGTTACAAAAATTCACGCAAGATTCCCATTTACAGAACTTCCTTCAAACTTGAATGTTGATTCTTTGAAAGTTAATGCACCATTGCTTTTAGTGATAATGTGTTACATTTCACTAATAATAGACACATGCACGGAAATCACAGTTGAGACACAATTACAACTTGAATGTTTAATTTCTAAAACACTATCTTCTGAAATCTTAATGGTTGGTGATAAAAGTTTCAAACTTTTGAAAAATACACTAATATACAGCTTTTGGTATGTTGCTCCAGAGCTATTTCACCACAGGAGATACCATCTCTTCACATCATTATGTGTTTCCCTTTCACATGATTTAGGTATTAGTGGAAGACCATATTTTTTCTATAATAAAGGGGATGGATCAATCAAAAAGACCTCTATAATTAATGATGAGAAAAATATAGATCTGAAAGGTTTACTTTTAGTTGTTTACACACTTTACACATCAATATCATTATTTTTGAAAAGGGTTATATATCTTGAATGGAACTCTTATTTTGAAGAATGTTGTCAAGTTTTGGAGAAATCAAATAAAAGGGAATATAAACTAATTGTTCTATATGCAAAAATCAATCATTCTATGGAGATGATGTACAACAGTTTTCATAGAGCTGGAGAATGTCTTACAGTTTATGAGTTATCAAGTCATAAAACCAAACTTCAAATTCAAGAATATGTTAATGTATTGCTTGGCATTAAACAACAAATTTCTTCTCATTTTGATGAGCAGTCTTTTGACTACAATTGTTTGATGGCATATTTATACTCTGCACAAGCATATTTGTTCGAACCAGCAGTACAAACTTTAATACGTGCAAAGGAAAATGTAACTAAAGAATATCGAAATCTCTTTCTTACCTCTTTGAATCAAATTTGTGAATCATGTATACTCTCTTTAACTCATTTCAATAAATTATCAATTGAAGATTTAAGTGTTAACCCATTGTTTCATACGTCAAGGATTTTATACACAAGTGGAATGTTATTGAGAATTAGGTATTTAAGTTTAACGATTCCTAAAACTGCTAGAGCTAAAGTTTATACTGAAGATGCATTACCAACAATTAATGCTTTGATAAGAAAAATTGATGACACTATTAGTCTGTATCCTAAGAATTTTTTTGTCCAGAAGATCAGATTAGTATTGAATCTATTTGTTCGTACATGTTTGACACAATGGAATGCATCCTACAAGATACTTTATAAACAAATCAAGAAACAAGATCCTTCATTCAATGATTCTGCTACAATGGATACCTTTATTAGTACGGTACCTTCGAGTACCCTTAACACACCTGATCTTATGACCAATTCCAACGCTTTTGAAACAAATATGATTCAAACACAGCAACAACTAAAAGATGAATCAAATGGTAAAATTAAAACATCACCATATGCCATGCCAGGAAATGCGGTAAGCTATATAAAGATGCAAAATGCCAAAACGTTACCTTTAATGAAATCAACCGAAAACTCTTTATCTGGTGATATTCCATCTAACTTGAGAACCAATTATTATGGTATAGATATGAGCGAAACCTATACACCTACAACGAACGATAAATTCCAAGCGCATACATTTGAACAATCTCAAAGACCTAGCATTACTGGCTCTCCAGAAAACCCTACTTTAAGGAATCATACATCAATTTCCAATTTACAAGAAAATTTCCCACCTCCAAAATTACCGACTACAATACTATCAGAACTGAATTTACCTACTAATGCCCAAAACACAGCATTTGATATGCAATTTACAGCATTTAATGATGAATTCTGGAGTGATTTATTTTTCGGTGAAGGAGCAAGCAGTGGCTATCCCTTTGGTGGAGTTGATGGATCCGATACAACCCCTAACTCTGCGTTGAATATGTAGTTGATGTGTAATGATATTATACCCAAAGATTAACTCTTATCTCATGCTGAGCCCCCTCGATAACGGGTCTCTCGATTACCGAATTAGGAGCTGCTCGTTTTTTTCCTCTCTGAGCGTCGCGAATTTGGCTGGTGTGACTGTGAAAAAAGGTTTGAGTAAGGATTTACTGTGCGGTGCGCGGGGGTCTGCAGACTTGGAAGGGCCCGGAGAGACGCGGTGAGAGACGCAGACTAGACTCGCGTTTGGTGCAGTTTGGCTTTTTTCAGATGGTGGTAGAGGTTGAAGGACACACGTTTGAGGGCAGTAGAGTAGCAGATTTTACAACTCCAACAAACTATACACAATGGTTGCTGTATGTACAGTATTATTGAACGATGATTACAAATGATATATTGATTATGTTGGAAGGATATACGGAGTTTTGCCACTTAAGGAATGAAAATAGAAATAGTTTAAAGTTTTATATATAAGACTCTTGAAATCAAGGTATAACACGATTACAACGCATAGAAAATTGAGAAATGCTAAATTCAAGAAATCTGGTTGAAGATGGATTTTCAATATGACTATATTATTATAAAACTGGATTTCTACTCGTATATAATAAATTGGACCTAGGAAATCATTAAAGTGAAATATGTAGAACTCCTTCAAACATAATCAAATTTCATAATGAAGATAACAAATGAACATTTTACTAACATTTATTTATTACAGGATTTAGTTGCAAAGAAGACCAGAAAGACCGTTAGACCACAACAATTAAGATCTAGCTTGGTCCCAGGTACCGTCTTGATCTTATTAGCTGGTAGATTCAGAGGTAAGAGAGTTGTTTACTTAAAGAACTTAGAAGACAACACTTTATTAGTCTCTGGTCCTTTCAAGGTTAATGGTGTTCCATTAAGAAGAGTCAATGCAAGATATGTCATTGCAACCTCTACTAAGGTTGATGTCTCTTCTTTAGACTTAGCTAAGTTCAATGTTGCTTACTTTGCAAGAGAAAAGACTAACAAGAAGTCTAAGTCTGAAAAGGACTTCTTTGGTGATGTTGAAGCAAAGAAAGAAATCAAGTCTGAAAGAATCGAAGATCAAAAGGTTGTTGACAAGGCTTTGATTGCTGAAATCAAGAAGACTCCATTATTAAAGCAATACTTAGCAGCTTCTTTCTCCCTCAAGTCTGGTGACAAACCACATGCTATGGTTTTCTAAATAATTTTGGTTAATTCAAACCCTTTATATTTATAGCATATAAAACGATTAATATAAAAATCAAAAATTAGATAAACTTATGTAAACTTAATTTCAAACGGATTGGTTAATTAATCTATTTCAAACATACAAACAAAATAGCTAAGCTTGGAACGGTATATAAACTATCAAATCACGTGACTGTGAGTTAGAACTTCATGTGATTTTCCTAGGAAAATTTTCAACTTAGAAAAAAAAAGTTTAAATTGAACTACACCTATAAGTTAGACTTTCTCCCCTTTTTCTCAGCTTATAAACGACAAAGTTTAGCTTTTATCATATTGAAATACCAAAAATGTCCTCTTTATTGCCACTTGCTTCTTACAATTTAGAATTGAAACCATTCACACCACAGCCATGTCAAGCTGAAGACTTCCCTGTAACTGTTAGAATTACCTTAGCATCTATTGATCCAGAGTCCGTGGATGACAAAAATGAACCTTCCACTCTCAGAATTTTGAAAAAATCAGCAGTTTTTTCTGATGATGAGTCTGATGACGAGTCTGATGATGAATCTAGTGATGAAAAGGAATGTGATGATGATGAGTGTGAAGGTTGTGAAAAGGACACTGAAAAGAATGGAGAAAATGATGATGATGAAGATGTAGATGCGGATGCAGATTCTGATGATGATGATGATGATGTTGAAGATGATGAAGCAGTTGAAGAGCATATCATTTGTACTCTTTCTCCAAAGACTCAATATCAACAATCTTTAGACTTAACTATTTTACCTGATGAAGAAGTTTTCTTTGTTGTTACTGGTTCTTATACTATTCATTTAACTGGTAACTATGTTGAACATCCAAATGATGATGATGAAGATGATTATGTGCATGGTGGTTCATCTGATGAATACGATTCTGATGAATATGATTTAACTCCAGATGAGGATGAAATTGTTGATGAAGAAATTGATTATGATTTAGATGAATTGGACAATGTTGAAGATGTTGAAGGTAAAATTGAAGAATTAGTTGAAGAAGATGAAAAGATGAATGAAAAGAAGAGAGAAGCAGAATCAGAACAAAAAGAAGAACCTACATCTAAAAAGGCAAAGAAGGAAAAATCTGTTAAATTTAACAAAGAATTAGAACAAGGACCAACCGGACCAGCAGCAGAAAAAGTAAAGGCTAAGAAGGATGTTCCAGAAGAGAAGAAGAAGGCAGAAAAGAAGGAATCAAAGAAAGACGAAAAAAAGGTTGAAAAGAAAACCGAAAAGAAGGAAGATAAAAAAGCTGAGAAGAAGAAAGCTGTTAAGACTTTGCCAGGGGGTGTTATCATTGAGGATAAGACTGTAGGTACTGGTCCAGTTTGCAAAAAAGGTCAAAAAGTTGGTGTTAGATACATTGGTAAATTAAAGAATGGTAAAGTTTTTGATAAAAATACTTCTGGTAAGCCTTTCCATTTTGGACTTGGTAAAGGTGAAGTTATTAAAGGTTGGGATGTTGGTGTTGCAGGTATGGCTGTTGGTGGTGAAAGAAGAATTGTAATTCCAGCACCTATGGCTTACGGTTCTCAGAAACTTCCGGGTATTCCAGCAAACTCTGAATTGACCTTTGATGTTAAGCTAATTTCCATCAAATGATCAAATCATTTTACTATCTATAGTTTTATATGAATGATAATTAATAGTTATACAATTTTAATAGTTTTTTTACGTAGAATTTGCTGACTTCCATACTCCGTAAGCTTGCGCATTCTTTTTTATTAAAGATGTATCACTTTTTCGTATTCCCCTATCAACTATACTGAAGATGTAATCCCTTGGATAGTCATGTTTATCAATCAAATGTAATCTTCTCTTTTTATGATCTTTAAACAACTTATCACAATTCTCCACAAAGCAACCGAATACTCGATCACCTCTTTGTAATTTTATTTTAAGAAAAGGGTCATGATTTTCAGCAATGTGTAATTCAAGTAATCGATTTGTAGGAAAATTCTTTTTACATTCTGTGCAAATGTTAGTATGCTCGGATATATAGTGTAATTCGTACTGTTCAAAAGAATCAAACTGTTTGGGATCTTGTAAACAAAGAGGGGGTAGATTGCATTCAATATTGATTTCTTTCGGACCTTTTGACTTATTCTTCTGTTTGTTAATGCTTTTCTGTTGTTTTTTGGTCGCCTCTATATTCGATTTCGGTTCATCTAAATCATTGTCCCTTTCTCTCGGTCTTTTCATCGACATGAGGTTGATCAAAAGTTAAAGATATATAGTTGTTTAAATTCTATCCATCATTGATTTGAAGGCTTGTTGCAAATCCGAAAAAAAAAATTACCAATATTGCAGATTTATGATCATCAAAATTAGCATGCCCATTAAGATGTTTTCAAACAATTACAGATAATACTAGCTATAAACCTAAATGAGTGGAAAACATGGCCTGAATCCTTTACTTACATCCTTACCACCATCAAAAAAAGTGAAAGTCCAAAATGCCAATGAAGACTCGGAATTGATTAATAACGTATATGAAGAAGATATTTTACAACATGATTATAAAGGATATGTTCAAGGACCACTTGATCCATTTTTTGGACAAAGAAGTGCATTTCCAATAACTATAAATATAGAAAATGTTGAGCTAGGTAAAATACCGCAAAATGTGAATGAATATCTTGCACAAGTTAGACTGGAGGCTTATAAAATGAGTGGATATAATAATTACGAAGGCGATGAAGATGATTATTGTTACTACCGTCCAACCATAGAAACAAACAGTGATACTTATATTGTTCCTCTGAAAGAACTCAAAGTCTATGTGGAAGAATATGAACTGGAAAGAAAAAAGTACAACGAATACAGAATGAATCTAGAAGAATTGGACGCCATAGAATTACCTGTAACTGCAAAAGATTGGAAGAAATTTATTTGGGAGGTGAGTTGTGAAAAGGAATACATTGCACAAATTGTGGAAGAAGAGGAACACGTAAAACTTTTAGTATATTTTACGAAATGGATGAGTCTCAAAGTTGACGATAATTTTAAGGATTGGGTTTTTGGAATACTTGCAGCTATTGAAGATGTTTTGCCATCATCAGAAATGAGTGTTTTGAGACAATTAGGTAAGAAAGTTTTACGACAATATTTGCAAAGCTCGAAGCTAAACCAATCGGAAAATCATTCGGTATATCTCAAAATTCTTAGCATAATAGGACTCTACTACAAACAAAGAGATTTAATAGAGACAAGTGATTCTAAATAGACGACTAAGCCCGTAAAAGCTGGTTTCGATGAAGAGAACACACATGCATATGTAAGGAATGTGTACGTCGATCGACGTTGTGGATAGAATCGCGTATATCACCGAGTTTTGTTATAGTGGCTGCTTCTATAGATTACACTTTCCTAGCTTCAGACGTACCGGGATCTTACACCAATACTCAAACAAGTCAATGGTATGTATCTTATAAGGTGAAAAGTATTGAAATTGTTAAAGAGGACAAGTACTAACATTTTACCGTTATGGAAATTACAATATAGTCTGGAATTCAGAGTTTACTAAAGACCGAAAAGGAAGCACAAGAAATTGTAGCTAAGGCTAGACAATGTATGTACACTACTACCATTTGGAACTTTTCGTTTATTTGTTACTAACATGTTATTTTTGGTTATTACAGATCGTGCACAGAAGCTGAAAGCAGCAAAGAGTGATGCACAAGCAGAAATTGAGGCTTATAAGCAAAAGAAGGATGAAGAATTGAAGAAGTTTGAAGCTGAGTTTGAAGGATCCAACAAACAACTTGAAGCGGATGCTGAGAAAGAAGTTCAATCAGAGTTAGAAAAAATTAAAAAGACTGCTCAAGAAAAAAAGAGTGCTGTTGTCAAGCTACTTGTAGATTCAATTTGTTCACCAAAGCCAGAATTACATGTCAACGCTTCTGCTGTATGAACATTGTCCATAGTTATTTATAAACCATATATCAATAATCACTTTACCTCCGAGAAGTTGAAAGATGCCTTTATTAGTCAATCGTAAATCTGATGGTTCGATTTTGATGCAGGCCCGTGATAGTTTTCCCGAAGAATTGGGTTCATTTTTGAAGGCAGGTCAAATTTTATATATTCGAGCCCAACTTTTTCTTATGCATGCACATTGATTGATATCTTTTGAAATCTGTCGTGCATATCATGAAGGTACTTCTTCTTTACCATAAAACGTCCTGACAACATCAAGATTTTGTGCTAACAAATATGAAGAATGAGGGGGGTGTTGTTGAAGAAGCAGTTTATCCACAAGAAGAGTTGTCAAAATACGAACTTAGTCAGCATAACCAGCCCAACATCGATACTTCGGACCATCATGGAATAGCCGAATCAACAACTACAAACCTAGTTCAAGTTGTTAAGATCAAAAAAAGAAAGAACCAAAAGATACGTAAACCTTCTAAATCTGCTTTATCTTTTAGACAAATGTTTTCAGAAAGATCACTACTACATTACTATTCACGCATTCATTGGAAGAATTTAGTGATTGTACTTATATTACCCTTAATCGGAATCTTTTCACTAATTCTTTTACATCCAACTGTGAAGAAACAAACAATCTATTTTGTTATATGGAATTACATAATTACAATGTTGTCAATTAATATTCTATATCACCGCTACTGGTCGCATCAATCCTTCGATTTCACAAATGATCAACTTGTATTGCTATTGGCAATTATCTCATCAGGAGGTGGTATTACATCAGCACAAAATTGGTGTGCTTCACATAGAGCTCATCATAGATACTGTGATATAACCGACTCCGATCCTCATAATATTCGAAGAGGGTTGTTTTTTAGTCATATGGGATGGATGGTGTTAATTCATCGTCCTACTGTTGCTAAAGCTATAAAGGAAAGTAAATTGGATGAACTACCCAATTCAGATATAGTAAACTGGCAACAACGGCATTATATGAATCTTTTAGTAACTATTGGATTAATATTTCCATGTTTAATTTGTGGAATTTGTTGGAATGACTATCTTGGTGGATTGATTTATGGTGGATTCTTAAAACTCTTGATGGTTCAACATTCTGTTTTTGCGGTAAATTCAGTCGGACACACTATCGGCTCGAGGCCCTACAATAATAAGAAATCACATAGAAATAATTACTTGTTGAGCTTCATCACTATGGGAGAAGGGAATCAAAATTTCCACCATGAATTTCCAATGGATTACAGAAACGGTTATGAATGGTACAATTTTGATCCTGCTAAATGGAGCATAAATACCCTTTATGTGTGCGGTCTTATCAAATCTATTAAAAAAGCCAGTCAGAATACCATAGATCAGTTAATAATACAACAACAACAGCAAAAGTTAGACGATATTAGATCACAGCTTAACTGGGGCATTCCTATTGAAAAACTTCCAGTATTTTCTCCAGAGGAATTCAAAATACTCGCAAATAAATCTAAAGATAGATACTTGGTTGTGGTAGCAGGTATAATTCATGATGTGACGCCATTCGCTAAAGATCACCCTGGAGGAATTCCATTGATACGTGCTTCACATGGGAAAGATGCCACAACTGCCTTTGACGGTGCTGTGTATAAACATTCTAACGCTGCTAGGAACCTATTGGCCACAATGCGGATAGGAAAACTTGGTGGAAGTGAGAGCTTGTACTGGAAACAACAGCGGATGGAGAACAAGAACGTTCCAATAGACAACGACACAGAGGGGCAACGAATAGTAAGGACACAAGAGACACTTATGGGACATCTTGGTAGCACAGCAGGCGCAGCTTAAGTTTTCCTTAGCTCGAATTGGGACTGTTATTGTGAAAACTCTTTGTCAAGACCTTGTCGTCCTACAAATTTCAATCGCAAATAAATCTATAATTTTTATGTAGTATATTCCTTGCTGGTCAGTTGTATATAATTCGTGTGAGAACAACGAAATTGTTCTAGCATTTAGCGTCAAATGCGATGAGACTAAATAGATAGCGCATCTTTTGCCCTTTATATTCCAGTATGTTACCAAATTATTAAGCAAAATAAATACGGATGCTGTGTCTCCATCTGTGATACCAGAATATACTATTATGCGAAGAGAAAATTGGCGGGTGAACTGAACAACATTGAAACAAAGATGTAATGAGGTGCCTTACAGCTACAATTTTTGTTAATAGGTAATACATCAAAAGTCTCAAACTAAAACTGTAAAAAACAGTTTATGTAGGGTTTGTATAATTTATAGATTAAAACGAGAATATATCAACATTATATATATAACCACACCCATTCATTTAATAATCTCCGGTAAAGGTAATTTCGGGATCCGACTGTCCTTTAATCCAGAAAACAATTGTAAGACAATAATATTATGCTGTTATCAGTTGCTTTTATAAACGTTTCTAAAGACTAAACAACTTTATTGTATTTCAAGTTGTTCAAACGTCATAATGCATAGGAAAAATTATTGTTGGGTTTATCGATCAACCGTGCTGAGGTTCTTGGTAGCAAAAAGTGTTGCAATTGGGATTGAAAAACTTGAAATAAAGAATTGTTCATAGTATGCTTCCTTAAATCATGAGTTAATTTCAAGTGCTTCAATGTCAAACAATTTTGCACATACGCCAGCTTAAGTAGCCAACATAATGTACGTTCATGCATCAAAAAACGACCTTCAAACTTTCAGACAGAATAATTACATCGTAACAACAGTGATTTTCAATCAGTTTTGGTGATAATAATACGTGTATCAAATGGGAGGAGTGGTTCTCGGGTCTCAATCAAGTCTCTCATGTATAGTTTGTTTCATTTATTAGTTCATTTCTCCTTTGCTATGGCAGTTTACTTTATTTGAGTAGATCACACATTGCCTCTACGTTAGCTTCATGGAATCTCATGGAATCTCATGGAATCTCATGGAATCTCATGGAATCTCATGGAATCTCATGGAATTTCATGGAATCTCAGTGTTGAACTTATTTGCTTGTAAAATGTAGTCTGCATTTCTCGAAATATCCGGGGTGTTATCTGCAGGCTCAAGGTAATTATAAGCATCAAATTTAGGTATTTAATCATTCCTAGTGTCTTCAGTGGAGATTATTTTGGGATTAGCTGCTAAAAGCTGCCTATATATTTCTCTAGAGTGAGTATCATCCGTGACGTTGTTAGTAGGTCCTTGACAATTTGGATTATCAATTAATATCTTAAGCTTGGAGGAGTCACATTCATGGGATATTTTATCTAAAATATGGACAAAAGAGTCGTTGTCAATCATTGTATCTTCAAAAATATCACCAGCTCCTATGTCATCTTTGAAGTCTTGTTTGAACAAGGTGGAATCATTCGATACCGTAGCAAGTCTTGCTTTCCCAGCATATATTGCTCTATGTGCTTTCAAATTTTCAATCGAAAGGTTGAATGTCTCAAATAGATAACCAAAAGATGAATCTTTCAGAACAGGAAGGTCTTCAAAATTGAATGTCAGAGTACATGTCCTATGACTCACCCATCAGATGATCAAGTGTTTTTTCAATAGCATCAAGCATTTCTTTATAAGTAATCAAATGGACATCAGCAGAATTCAAATAAACTTTTAGAAAGTCTTTAAAATGCTGATTCACCGGCATTCCATCAAAAGTATCATTCTTCTTGTAAGGGCCTCTAGATATGGCAGTAATTATAGAAATTCAGTAGATGATTATATTTACAAGAAAGACTACCATCGAGAATATGCATTAACTCGTTGTTCAACTTGAGGTTTCACGTGTCAGCCCAAATCAAGGTCACGTGAAAAAGTATTACATACCACATACTTACGTAAACATAATGCTACCAGACTACAAGGTATATGATAAAAGCATACAAAAAATACTAAGATATATTAACATTGATATTACTATTACATCCAATGAGGCCAATATCAAGATTATTTTGACAAAATTGAGGGATTAATAGGCGAAACTATTTTTCTCAATTGAATTTTGTGGGAAACTTTAGGGGGCGGGTTTCCGAAGGAATTTGTTGCCAAAGATCTCAAGCTTGAATTTTAGATCAACGCAGCGCATGCACCAATAACCACTAACATAATCTTCCACAATAGCAACAGTATTACCTGCTAGCTACATACCTGTATCCTATCAATGCCGAAAGTCAAAAGGAACAGGAAAATTCGTACTTGTGAGTACTGCTATCATCACAAGCTAAAATGTGATAGAAATACACCCTGTAGCACTTGTCTTCGGACGAAAAGCGAATGTGTATACCAGTTCAAAAGCAATAATGACTCTGATAGTATTTCAACTGAAGAACCTAAGAAAAAAGTTCAAAAGTCTCATACAGTGACTAAGAAGACTGTTCCTAATGTGGAGCCAGCTTCCTCTGAAGAAGATAACGTCATCAAGTGGAGGAAAGAAGACGGTAAATTATCAATTGAAGAAACAAATTCAGATGTTATCTTCTCAACAAATATCAATAACATTCCTTTATACTACTCTAGGGCTTTTTTTCCTTACTTAGAACCGAGTTTGAACAGGATGTTTCTTTTCAAGATGAGTGAAATAGGTGAAAGAGGTTTCATGAATGATTTTTCCCACGTTGGTACTTATGATTTCCAGCGATTTGGTTTCAAGAATTCTCTGGAACAACTAGTTAAAGAATTTCCTAAAAAAGAAGAATTTGATGATATCATTTACATTTATTGGGATAGTATTCATCCTTTAGTCCCAGTTATTGATAAAGAGCAGACTATGGTGAGGTATATTCGATTTTGGAATGAATTGGAGAATGAAACTAATCCTCGATTTGATATTGACTCAGGCGTTTTGTTTTTAGCCATGCTATTAGCAGTGAAAACTGCTTTTGAAGTTAACATTACAGATCCAGAACAAGTTAAGAAATCATTGATAGAAAAAAATAAGATTTTCGATACATTTGAAAAATTCAAATTGTTCTTTGGTTTTAAAACTAATCCTAATATCTCATACGTTCAAGCTTCAATTATACTTTATTCCACAAGCGCAATTTATTTTATAGGATTGTTCACGTATACGGCTGCCTTGGCCAGACAAGCCGAATTCATGGGTTTACATCGAGATCCATTATTACATGATGTTTATCCTAATAAAAATAACACAAAGGATGTTGAAATAAGGAGAACTGTTTGGCATTTTGTTAGGTATTTGGATACTTCAACATCCGTTGTGTCTGGCATGTCTCCGCATATGATTATGACTAATGCATCAACAAAATTTCCTTCAAAGCATGAATATAATTCCGAAACTGGTAAATTTGATGGCGATATTAATCCTTTTATGGTTTTCACAATATCAAGATTCAAATGTAGCTTGGTCATGGAGACGATATCGCATTACCTAAATTCAGATTTCTCAAGCGACACTGAAAAACTTTTAAGATGGGAAGGTATATCCAGAACAGTCATAGCATTGTATCAAGATGTATTCACACTAGTTAAAGAAATTCTAAGCTGTTCGAATAATCCAAAATACTCCCAAAACTTGTTGAGATTTCTAATCTCTAATGCAATCACAAATGTTCACAGAACATATTTGTTACATAGGGCGTGTGATCGGAGACCTTACTCTCATCATAATAGGGTTATTTTGAAACCTGCAAATGCAGCAAATGTTGAATTAACAAAATTAAGTCAAGCTAGTTCAAGCAAAGATTTTTTTGAGAAAGTATTGACTATCAGAATGCCATATTACGAATCTACAATGGAAGTTTCAATTTTACTTCTTTATGAGTCTAGGTATAGATTTAAACTAACGCCAGAACTTGAAAAATTCAGATGGTTTAGTAAAAACGCAAATCCTTTACAGTATACTTTCTTTGTTCTGCGTGACTTGTATCATTATCCAGATAAACGGTATACCTTTACGCACATTCCTCAAGATATTAGAAACTTTATTATTGACGAAGAAGTTTTGAAGTTTGAAGGTGATATTAGAAGAGATGTGGTTGATATAACCATCACAAATTTGATAAGTCTAAAAGATTACTGGTGTGAACCACTCAATGATGTGATGAATTTTCTTTGTGAACTAAAAAAATACGTTTATAAATCAATAGATAAGAGAGCTGAAGCTGCTAAATGTGCAAAAGATGAATCAACTTCTGATAGAACAAAACAAAATATTGATAGTGCCAATTCCTCATTACCAAATAAACATGATATTCATGCTGATATCGATCCTGACAATCTGAATGATGAGTTTGAACTTGACAAATATAAAAATATCATGGACTTGTTGTCTTCTTTTGCTGTGATAGGAAGTGCATCATCCAATAACCTCTCATCAAATGATGGAAGTCAGTTATCGAATAATCTAGATCCTCTGAATGATTCAAGTACCTCCTCGGCGTCAGGCATGATTGCTCCAACCATACTAAATAATCAACCAATTACTAGTGTCCATCTAGACAACAGTCGTTTCATATTTAATGTTGAAGATCAGGCAGAACAGTTGGATGCAACTACGAACTCTAAATCAGGATCTGCTGCAGCTCCACCGCAACAAGACGTTTCTATATCATCACATCATTCTGCTCAAACTTCTGCGTTGGGAACTTCACGAGCGCCACCACAACCTGACCAAAATACAATATCACCTTCTACTGCTCCTGCATCGATGGTTCATATTCCAGCTAACATTGGAAATATCGATTATACACTTCCTCAGTTTACAACAGACATATATCCCCAACAACCTGGGCTTTCTGCTATTCCTTCATTTGATCCAGCGATGTATTATGCGATGAATGCAAACACGCCATTGATGGCACAGGGAAATCCATATGGTACTCAAATGTATTCAGGTGCACCTACGCCTGGAACACAGGTGTCTATCCAGCAAACACATCCATTACAACAGCCTGTTACTCAGCCGCCTCAACACATGCAGGCAATGTCTCATATGCAACAGTATCCACAATTGTCATCAATTCCTCAATATCAACCTGATATGTACCACAATCCATCGCCAATGCCTCAAATGCACAGCAACTCAATGTTACCGCCACATATACAGGGTAACTCGCCATATATGCCTCATGATAATGTGGCGACCCAAAACAATGGAACAATGAATAACATTTATGGTAATACAAATCAACAAGGATATAGGTAAAACTACAATTTTCACTCATAATCCTTATGTAAAATATTTATAACGCTTAATCTTCTCGAATGTACTACATATTTTACTTGAAGCTAAATTTACAAGCAGTATATATATTACCTATTTTTTTCTGAGTTCACTCAAAATCAGATGTAGGATGTACAATCAATGTGTCAAAATGAAAAAAGTCACGTGCTGAACATCGAGGATTTCCACCGTATAAATTTCTTGTCTTCGACTTAGTGGAAACACATTTCAATAACAAGAGTTGTCATAATTTATGAGTCAGAGTCATATGTTTCTTTGAATATTCTTTTTTTTCCTATGTTTACCACAAGGCGTTGTGCCAGGGTAGTTCGATTTAAATTTGCACCTCCATTTCGAGCTGTCTCACAAAAGATACCACATGGGGCAATTGATGATGCAGGTTTTAGTCCACGCACATCTCTCTTTAAAACGATTTCTCTTGCAACATCATTTTTGACAATTGGTTTAGGACTTGGAGTCCTCCTTACAAAAAAAGACGAAAATTTGAGTTGTACGACAAAGTTGGAAGACCTTCAGCCTTTGGTATATGCATCAAATGACAGAGTCCAATATGCAATCTCAAAAATTGCAAAAGTTGTTGGCGAAGAACGTATCACCACTAGTGCTAATGAATTGACTAATCATTCCGAAGATTCATCCGAGTTTGTGAGAGCACGTGAGGGTGAATCCCCATATGCTGTCGTTTATCCTACAAGTATTGAAGAAGTCTCCAAAGTTGTCAAAATCTGTTACGATGCAAGCATTCCAATAATCCCATATTCCGGAGGTACTTCACTTGAAGGTCATTTTATCCCCACCCGTAAAGGAATATGTGTTGATCTATCCAAAATGAATAAAATTCTATCTATCCATGAGGATGATTTAGATGTCGTTGTTCAGCCTGGTGTTGAGTGGATGCACTTGAATGAAGAGCTGGAACCTTATGGGTTGATGTTTGGTCCTGATCCGGGCCCTGGAGCACAAATTGGAGGTATCATTGGCACAAATGCATCTGGTACAAATGCGGTAAAGTATGGTGCTGCCAAGGATAATGTTTTATCTTTAACTGTTGTGTTAGCAGATGGTACAGTGATTAAAACTAGACAAAGACCTAGAAAGAGTTCTAATGGTTACAACTTAACGAATTTGTTTATTGGTTCAGAAGGTACTCTTGGTATCATTGTCGAAGCAACACTCAAATTGCATGTTCGTCCAAAGACTGAAGTCATCGCATTGATGAACTTTAAACAAATTAAGGATGCTTCTAAAGTTGTCACTGAACTTTTTAAAAATGGTGTCTCCTGTAATGCAGTTGAGTTCATGGATAATAGACAAATGAATGCCATAGTTGAAATGGGAACCGGTGGTGATCGTGAATGGTATCCTGATCACTTACTATTACTTAAGATTGGTGCAATTGATGATATTGCCATCAATAGTGTTCTTAAAATAGTGGAAAGGGTCGGAAAAGAGAATAATGGGTTTAATTTTCAAGTAGCCCGAAATGAGGAGGATAAAGAAGAAATTTGGAGAGTCCGTAAAACTTTAATGTGGAATTCATTAAGTTGGGCTAAAAAATATAAGCCCAATGCTAAAATTCTTCCAACTGATGTATGTGTTCCAATGTCTAAGTTGCCCGAACTTATTTCAAAAACTATGGAAAAAATGGAAAAATCTAATCTACTTGCAACTGCAGCAGGCCATGCCGGCGATGGTAATGTGCATGTTTTAGTTATTTTTGAGCCAGATCAAGTTGAAGATGCACATAAACTTGTCAATGAATTGACATTGATGGCCATTGAGCTTGACGGTACTGTTTCGGGGGAACATGGTATTGGTGTCAGCGAAAAAAGAGAATACTTAGAGAAAGAGTTGGGTTCCGATACAATTGATTTGATGAGAACTATCAAGTTTGCATTAGACAAAAAGGCTATAATGAATCCAGACCATATTTTCAAAATTGATCCTAAAGACACACGGCATCCATTTGATGATCACTGAACATATTCATTAGCAACTTATTATTTTATCGTAATAGACAAACCATATTTAGATTTTGTAATTGGTATTATATACGCATGTCACGTGCATTCCATCCTGTATATGCTCCCAGAAAAGTTTGTCACGTGTCGTGGTGGGCACGCATTATTGATTTGCATTCACCGATTCGGTCAGATCTGTACAATACACTGTAAACGAAAGATATAAACAATATATTTGAGTGAACAAGCGCTTGATTCAGCATGGATAACCAAGATTTGGATACTTTGAGCGCATTGCAAGATGTGTTAGATGTGATCAAACTTGAATGGCCAGATTTAATCAGTGAAGATTGTATTCCTTTAGACATAGTACTACCATTGACTGGTGGAAATTCAAAACAATCTTATAGAGAGTTTCAAAATATGAAAGAAA
Source organism: Pichia insulana (assembly GCA_030558495.1). Taxonomy (NCBI): domain Eukaryota; kingdom Fungi; phylum Ascomycota; class Pichiomycetes; order Pichiales; family Pichiaceae; genus Pichia; species Pichia insulana. Next base: position 99,619 of record JAJMSP010000165.1, read on the forward strand.
AGCTTAAACAGAGCTTGAAAGAAGCTGTTAATGCCAACTTTATGGCGTTCAATGATAGTATTGGATCATACGGTATATCCATTGAGACATTGAATCAGTCACAAAATAATCTTAGTGCTATTAAAAAGAGTATTGCTGATGTTAGTGAATTGATGAATTCTGAATCAGGTATAATGCATGAATTGAATGAAAAAAGGAAAGAAAAAACACAGATTCTGGATATTATGGAAAAAGTGAATGATATTCAAAAAAAGCTTGCCGAGTTACAAGCCTTAACAGAGGTCCTAGACTTCGATAAAGCTGTTCTATCGGTTCAAAAGATTACTGAAATCATAAAAGATAATCAACTTCATGATATAGAAGGGTTAAAGGTACTTCAATTGAAATTGAGTTCATCAACTGATGTACTACTTGATCGTCTCCTTAATGAAATTGATAATAACATCTACTCGAAAAACATTGATGATACCTTAGAATTGAATCATAGTAGCAGAATACCTTTACAAAAAGGTCTACTGGGATTTATTAAACAACTCAGTGATCAAATGATTGATGAAGATGAAGAATTGTTGGTCAGAAGTGGTCACTATAATGAATTACAAGCAAATTTTGAAAGAGTTAAAAAGATTGAAAAACAAAGTGAGTGTTTTTCTAAATTAGTTCATTCCTTTGAAAGAGAGATGAAACGTGTTATCGTGAGATCTGTTGATGAAATCAAGCAAAAGTATCCTTCTCAGGTTGAGGTTAATGTTAAAGCAAAACTTGATATGAGCAATGACCCTTTCGACAGCTTTGACATGTTGCAGGGAATGAATGGGATGATTATAAAAGAAGTTTTTGATCTTATTTTCAAACGAACGTTAGCTTCGTTGCAGAAGCATATTGCAATATCCCATATTGCTCGAATTGATGGATATACCTATAGAATTGATTCAATTTGGAGAGAAGTACAAAAACAACTAAGTATGATAATATTCAACTATATTATCGATGAAAACCTTCTTGACTGTTTGGAGGAACTTGATTCGAAACATACCATACAAACCAGTGACTCTCCATTTGTAAAAGTTCCAAAGCAATTTGAAAAGTCTAACAATGGATTAACATTTCAGTTCTCTAAACTATCTCTAGATTCTTTATCAAGTGATTTACTCAAGTCATTGAATGAAATTTTTCAAAATGAGAGTAAAGGCATGAATCCGAATGAATTTCTTAGTGCTGTAAATACTAACCAACTTTTTATTGGTTTGGATGATGTTAATGAGGGAAAAAGACATGTTTTGGTGAAACCAAATATCTTTAATATGGGCTATATCATTGATGGATTTATTGCATTTATTAACAACCTTAAATTAAGCTTTGGATCAAATTCAGAAGCTATCGTTGAATTTTTTGAAGAATTTATGGATCTTATATTTATATCACAGCTTGAAAATACGCTTGTTTATCAGTTTGATAAACTTTGCGAAAGTAAGTGGGCTCCAAATCATTTGCTTGAAGTATCAAATTACGTGAAGATATTTTTTAACAAAATTTTTATTTTACTGGACACTTCATTAAATTATAGACCATCTTATGTTGAGATAATTCACAAGTTATTTGATAGAGTGATTCGAAATTTTAAGCAGAATGAAGAACTTTTGTTGAAAACGAAAGACGATAAAATTTTAGCAGTATGGATATCAGATTTGAAACTCCAATCGATTTCAAACAATATAGTTGATATCTTACTCCAAAACACTGACGAAGTTGGGAAACTTGATACCCTCATTTCAACTGAGTTGGTGCATGCCTTATCAGTTGCAGGTAATTATATTCCTACAATAAATCCGAAAAACTTTTTAACCCTTGACCATATGAGGTCGTTAGTAGATTTATTGGCTGCATTACTTAATATTGTCAACTGGCTACCCAACAAGAAGGTCAGAGTTCCTGAGTTTTTGGAAAAAGTTGAACTGGTTCAAAAATTGCAAGAGGCATGGAGTTTGAGTGTCTTTGGGGATACTGACTTTCCTCTTAATTTGGTCAATTTATCTTCTGAATCTAACTATAACAATGCAGAATTCGGTAATGAAAAATCACTTGTATTTGTTGGTGGCTCCGAAGATGAATTAACTGGGTACTTGGCTGTTGATTTAAGAGCGGGGGAGAAGTTTGATAACTTGGTTGAAAAGTTGAAACAAATGATGAACAACGTGGAAATCTTAATCAGATATGAAATTAGAATTGAATGTATATGGTATATGATTCAAATGATGACAAGTAAACAATGGGAAAAGGCAGGTGATAAAAGCATTGACTTAGGTATCAACAAATTCTGTGAAAGACTCAACGATATCAATAGAATATTCAACAAAGTCAGCAAAAATATAAGTAAAGAGTCTAGTGATGAGGTCAAGGTTAGAGTTTTCGGAGGTTTAGGTTATTGGATTGATAAATTAGCAATTTTTGAGAGCCGCAGGATTTCAGTTATGGGAAAGACTGGCTGGATGAAGATGATTGTCAATTTGAAAGTTTTACAACAAGTTATTACTAGTATTGACAGTGATGCAAGTATTGATTCTAAAGGAGGCACTATGAGTACATCTTTGAGATATTTTGCAATAGGAAGTGAAGGTGAGAGATTAATCAACAAACTCAATGAAATAAATGACGAACATTTGAACATTGGGGAGGAAGATTGGAAGAATTTAGTGAGGTTGATTTATAGTGAAAAGCTTTCCAAGGACAATATTGGGAATTATAAGAAAAAAGTGATGGCAGTTCAAGCAGGTTTACTAAAAGGTCTATCCTTGAAATGATCTGTTTTAAATATTTGTAATCATGTCAAATTCAAATTGTTTCTATAACTATGATTATACAAATGCATATTAGTATGGTAAAAGAGCTGAAAATTAGTAAAGGGTGATAAAATATATAGAAAAGAGTAGATTAAAGTTTGGGTTTCTTATGAGCTGTGAGTGTAGTAGAATCATGAATTTTTCTTTTTGAAAGCGATTCTGTTATTTCATCAAATGACAAATCTGAACCATCATGATCGAGTTCGTTGTCAGTTTCTTCTACCTCTTCTTCGCTAGAATGATCTAAATCTTTTTTTGCTGCCTTTGTAGACTTGTAGTATTTAAGGTTGGAGTGATCAATCGAAAGTGGTACGCGTGACTTTGGAAAATGATGATTACTTGGGTAATCCAAGGTAAATTTATAGGAATCGTTGAAATCACTCAATGATTGGTGAGCATTCAATATTGTATCGTTATTAGGAATAACTGTTGCATTGGTTTCCGTTGTTGATATAATTTTATTCGGTATTTCATTCTGAGCCCTTTGAGTAATGTCGGATTTAATACTCTTTTCTTTCTCAAGGGAGCTGGGATTTAAATCCTTTCTTTTAGAATAAATAAAATCCTTTACATCCTTAATGGAAATAAGCTGTTCAGACTCTATTAACTTGGAGAGATCATTCAAACAATCCATGTATCCCTTTGCCATGAACAATTGATTTTTTGTGTTTGATAATCGATAAAGGGCTGCAATTGATCTTGCGCCACATTTGAACTCGTCAGAAATTTCTTTGTTAAGAATGTTGATGGCATCTTCTGTTGGTTCAATAGATAGCGGAAGACTTTTAGAAAAGTTTGATAGATCCATACTGTGTTTGGTGTAAAAAGTGCAAATGAAAAAGAGGTTTTAACTCACAAGATTCTTTTGTGAATTTTTGAAGGGCCGAAGAAACAATCATCGAAAGTCTCTGTGCTTAGGTAAGCAGTTCAGAGCCCCACAAGCTCTGGAACTTGCTGCAAGAAATTTGTGCTTAGAGAAAGATTTATTTTTCACTGAGTTCTTTGTTCTACAGTTTTCATCGTCTGACCTCGTTTTTTATACAACACGGTGACTAGGCAGTGAAATACACATTAAAATACTAATGACCATTGGAGAAACATCAAATACACATTGTACATCACACTTTAACCAAAAGATGACGTTTGCTTCACCAGAAATGGCTAACGCGTATCAAGCAAATCGTGAAAAGTTCAATATGATCAATCACAATCATTCTAAAAACCACAACACTAATTGCAAAAGAAGGTCATCAGAAGATGGTGAATCTTATAAAAAGGTGAAGCAAACAACATGCTGTGCTTCTAATCACATTCCTGTGGAGCAAATGACTCTAGAAAACATTGATTTAAGCGAATACCCACAATTTAATCACCCTGATGGTGGCATAATACAGTTCACTCCAATAGGAAATATAAGGACATTTTTATCTGATAACAATGTAGTTCAGCGAGTGATAGAAAAAGAATCGACTTTTGATTTGAATCATACAGATCGTGGAATTGATGGATACAGACTTTATCTCGGCAATGATAACAATTTTTCAAAAGAAACTGAAGGTTATATGAGAGCTGGATATAATGAACCAGCATCTCATTATCATAATCCGGGAAGTTGTGCATGTTGTAACAATTTTGATTACGATTGTGATTCTGATTTAGAAGATGAAGAAGATTTTTACATGCACTAAACTGAATTTCTAGCAAATCTGGAATTCGTATTGATTTTAATAAACTATGCGATATTAAATACCGAAATGAAGTTTCCCGAATTAAGATCTTCAATCAAAACTTCAAAACGCATCATTACCATGATTCATTCACAGGGTGAATGTTTTCATTTATTGGGTCATAGCTTTTCATAAAATGTTTTTAAAAATGTATTTATTTGTTTGTATTTTCTTCATGAACAGTAATCTATCAATTTTTTCAAAAGACGAAATGAAGGATAACATGAACAGGATTACCAAAGCAAAAACAGATTGTGAATTTTGACAATTGGGATCTTTCTTATAAAAACACATTTTGTGCATGTGAAATAATCCAAAATATAATAAGCAAATTTAAAAAAATTGGACGAGACCGGAGTCGAACCGATGACCTTTCGCTTGCAAGGCGAACGCGCTACCAACTACGCCACACGCCCAGTTACAAAGTTTTAAGTTTGTTTAATAAATTAGACATTATTTCTATAATAAAAAAATTGACCCATAAAATGCCTTTTCCTTATGTTTGTAAATTCAATTTGAATCACAGCCTGGTTAAAACACTAACGTACAACAGCTCCAATCCATGTATAGCGATGCACCAACAGAATCGTCCCCGCCAGCGGACCAAGACGATGAAGCAGATGTCCCTCCCTATAGCGATGATATAGCGATGGACGACACCTATAACTACACTTCTGACGACAGCATGGAGGACGACTATACTAGCCATCCTCCTGCATCTTACGTCTAAAAGCCTGCTTAACCTACAGCTTAATTTTTGTTAACCCTAACTAAAACCCCACCACCATCCA